>JARKID010000142.1:0-295720 GCA_029449255.1 Mycena polygramma | reverse complement strand
GACATTGAGGGGACATTGAGGGGATGTGTGAGGGTAATTGAGGGGCAATGCAGGGAATTTGGACAGAGAACTCAACTAATTTATCAAGCCCCAAGTGAGATATAAAGGTCTCAGTGCTTTACCGTGCTCCTGGAACATACTTCGTGACGGTGGAATGCAAATCACCATAGATTTCAACTCCGTGGCATAGGTTTTCATTGAGTTATGTCACTATTTTGCCGAAATCTGCACTTCTTGCGCAAGCCCGCAGCTGGTTACGAAGTCCGTTGGTACGGATTAGCACCATTTCATCAAAATCCGTGTTTTGTAGGCGACCCCGCAAAAACACAGCCACCGCCCCTCACTTCCCCTCAATTCCCCGCGACACCGGCATTTTCTCCTGGCCCGATTTAGCGCTGTGGATCAAGCTAACGAGTTTCAAAGGCTTCATGCGCAGAATGTCAGAGGTGCATGGGCTCAGTTCGTTGGCTGAATTTCTCTTCTGACAACGATGGACAGAATCAAGCTCAAATGTGACAAGAAGGTCCCATGTGGATCTTGTGGTAGGCGTTCTTTCCGAGAAATATTCTCTTTTGAATCACAATCTTGATCTTTAGTTCGTCGGGGATGCGATAGCATATGCCCTACAGGTCTGACTGTCATGTAAATTCATGCATTATCTGACACAACGGATATTTAGGCACAATGCGTTCCTCTGGTCGTGGCAAACGGTAGGTTTCGCTCGGTTTGCGAGGCGCAAAACTCAGACGCAGCAGTTCCACCATGGCCCATGTTCCAGAACTCAACACTATTATTACCGGAATGGGTGAGCGTATAAGAGAGCTTGAACAAGCCCTGGCGACTGCCCGTGGACATCCGTGGGACATGCAAAAACCCATCGACACTGTATTATCCACTCCCATGCGCATTCGCACAGAGCCTTCGTGCACAATCACTCAAAGGGCCAAGGCCCTTGGCTCATTCAACGTCAACGACGACGGGGATGCCGTCTATTTTGGCCCCACCGCTGGTCCGGAGGTATGCAGCGCCGGATCCACACCTCATCCCTTCTAACCCTTTGTCTTCCAGAGTTTGCTGTCTGTGTGTATTCGTGTGGCCCACCTCTCACTCCCGGGTTAATTGCCATCCAAGTTTCAAGGCGCTTCAGCTGGCGGTCCGTCTCGATTCCCGTTCACAGCCATAACAGAATGGTTTCCCTTTTCATCCGACCAAACACCTTGGGACGAAGATCTAGCTCTACTTCAACTTTCTGCTCATCTTCCATCGGAAGAACGAGCCTGGCGTCTCTGCGAAACCTATTATCGAAACGGCTGCTGGACTGGAATGCCTATTCTCCAATCCGAGACCGTAGAACTGCTGACTCTCGTCTACCACAATATCTCCAGCGAAGATCAATGTCAGCCCGCCACCCTCACACAGAAGATGGCCGTTCTGTATCTCGTCTTTGCGCTTGGATCCTTGGTCGACCTCGATCTCCCTCCATACAGCCCTGAGGCCGACCGCTATTTTGACTTGGCGTGTGCTGCGATGTCCATCAAACCGCTGTTTGAGAATCCGAGCGTGGTGACGGTGCAGGCGCTGACGCTTCTGGCTTGTTATTACTCCCACGGAGGCCCGAGATTTACGATGGATGGGGCCTGGTCAACTATATCGCTCGCTTCTAGTGTCTCGCAAAGAGTCCGTGCATCTATTTCGTTTTTTATACCGATGCTGATTTTGTTGATCAGCTTGGGCTGCGTGAGCCTTCTTGCCTCCGCTGTTCATATCACCCTTACGGCGAGCACAGATCGCGACAATTTCGGCGCCAAATTCCCTGCCAAGTTCTTGAACCGATGTCGGGTATGTTTCCTACCCAATGTCTGCACTTTTGGTCCTTACCCTGGCCATAGGCGCTGTTCTGGGAAACATATTCCATCGAAACCTATTATGTGGCAACCATCACCGCTACTTCTCCGCCTAGGTGACTGACTATCGCCAGGGTCTTGCCGTGGGACGTCCGACGGGAACTTTCCTTTCCGACATTAGCTGCTCATTCCCGCCCGATGAAGCGGACGATGAACAGCCATTTGTCAAGATTTTTCCAGGCTGTGTGTAATTCCATTTATCCTCCAAGTCTATCTGACGTCCACTCCATAGACCGACAGGCTCGCTGGAGAGGGACGAAAGAGGTACGCAATATCGACTATATGGACAATTGAGTTTCACTCGTGGCAGGTCACCGCTCCCATTATGGAGAAGTTCCTGAAAGCAACGAGACCCGACTACGACGTCGTCCTCGACATGGACCAGCGGATCCGGAAATACATGCATTCGTGTCCGTTCCAGAGATTTCTCTCCCTTGCGGACGAGCCTCCCTTTGCGTACATCCAGCGCAATCTCGTTCCGCTTCTTTCCAAAACCAGTGAGATATCAATCCTCCTTGTTGCTTAACGGCTATACTGATCGTGGTTTTGTATGTCAGTGATACTGTACATCCACAGCCGGTATTTCGTCGAGGCTATCCGGGAAAAGCCGACCAATCCCATCTCGAGCTCGTATTCCGCGTCCTTCCTTGCGGCATACCTGAGCGCCAGCGGCGTTATTGAAACCAATAAACGGAACTTCACCACTCACCCCGAGCTTTTTACGCGGTGGTGCGTACACGCATACTTCCTAGTTGCATAACTGAAGTCATGGCGTGGTTGCAGGTGGAGCAGTTGGAAGAGCCGTAAGTCATCTAACGTTTATTGGATGGAACCATGACTGATGTCCGCGCAGTGTTGCATGCGGCGGTGTGCTCTATTCTCGTTTGCCGATGCCTTCAACTCACATTTTAAAATGCACTACCAGATCATCGTCGGCATCTCCGCAACTCGTTATCCGAAAAAAAACCACCATCCCCACGCTGTCCTTGGGCTCATCACCACAGTCGACCTCTTCGAAAAGGGCGCAGCATCTTCGTCCCGAGCGCAGAGTGGTTTAGTAAGTTTTCACTCGACTCCTCGTACCATCATCTCCGACGATTGCTTCAGGCGATTCTCCAACGCCTGCTAGAAAAGGCGGTCAAATCCCATTCGGAGGTCAAGTCGGAGCTGAATCCGGTGCTGCCCAAGCCGCTTGACCCCGAGATTCAACGCGACATCGATATCTTCGTGGGCGCTACGCGGATCATCGGGGGTAAAGGGGAGCTGCAAAGAGCCCTCGGGGCAGTTGCCTCTGGCAGCGAGGATGTCGATGAGCAATCACATGCTCCCATGCCTATACCAGCGATAAACGAACAAGATCCGACCCCACAAAGCCTCGATTCATATCTCCAGCAATTTTTCGACTCCCCGCCCTTTGAATACGTGCCGCATACCTCCGAGTCGGACCTTCCGCACATGTCTTCGAATGACGCTGGGTTTTTCGTGCCGTATCAGCCAGCATACTCGGCCGATCCTGGGCCCGCGGCCAATTTGCAGCTTACGCAGGGTTGGGCGGATTACCTGCAGAATCTGTAGGGTTCGTATTCGTAATTTGAGTTCAGGTCCGCTTGACTGAACGAATGGCATTGGCAGATGTATGCTTTACTTTGAATATTCAATGTAAAACCCTGCTACCAGCGACCGGGAAGTTACGCGCAAGTGCTTCTGATCTCCCCCTGGGCCTCAATGTTGATCCACGACGGCCGCGACGTAATTTCTTTCCACCAGCTGGACAGGCGGCTTTCAGTAGAGCTCTGAACTATGGAGGGTACGTACCGCGCAACGTTGGGGCCTTTCTCAAGCAACAAGTCTTCGCATCCGGCGTCACGAAACTTGACACCAAAACCGATGTGGAATACGTCCGCTAGAGTGAATTCCTGTACGTGCGCGGCGCTCTTAAACCCAGAGGTGGTGGAAGGCAAATTGAAACGTACGTTACCGGCAATGAACCGCTGCTTTTCAAGAGTGGCTTCGTACACTTCTAGTTTCGCTGATAGCGCCGCGAGGGCGTCGGTAAGCACCGTTTGATTGGTGGGAAGGTTATGCGCCCTGTCAGTGAATGAAATCAGGGAGTTAAAGCATTGCACCGATGTCGGTGGACATACGGATACGCGATGGCCTGCAGGTATACGTTGCGTGCGTTCGGCTCAAAATGGGAAAACTCGATCGACACTGCCTGCTCAAACAGTGCCCTTGCTTTGAGCTCGGTTGGGATCAGTTGTGTGCCCTGGTGGGCATATTTTTCTGCTATGTAACGGCAAATGGCGCGGCTTTCGTAGAGGAGGAAACCCTCGTCGTCCTGAGTTCCGTTTTCCGTTTCAGCCGTGGACGAAGCTGAATATGATGTGCACTCACGAGAACGGGCACCTGCCCAAAAGGCTGCATCGCCATATATCCCGCGCTTTTGTGTTCACCGCCTGCGAGGTCGACCGATACGAATTCGAACGGAATGTTCTTCTCCGCGAGAGTCACCGCGACTATAGCTGTAGCAGCGACCGGGTCGCCGTACCCATGCAGTCTGAGGACCATGATATCGATGCGAGTGAGTGAGCGGGTGGGCTATAAGGAAGGTACTCTTGCTGCCCCCACCCCCTTTTAACAGTCGCTTCTCTTAATACGTAGCTCGCGCAAGTGGTGCCACTGGCGTGCTGCTTGCTCGGCTGTACCAGGCTGTACCGGGATAGGCAGGGTGAAAGTGACGCCACTGACGCCTTTCCCCCGCAGCGGCACAGGAACGGCGACACAGTTATATTCACTTCCAGATATCGGTGTTAATCGCGCGCAGTGGCCGCCGTCACCACCGCCACGTTCAAAGGAATCCAATCGCCGGAGAAAAAATAAGAGCAAAAAGACGCGATGTGGATTTTCTCCGGATGCCACGCCGTCCATTATAGCGAGGGTGTCGCGTACATAGAAAAGGAGCGCTGCAATGATCGGTATCCAGTTAATACGATGTGAATTAGTTGATACCCAAGATTCATTGATTCGCAAGGCCCTCGAAGTCAAGCCTCAGCGACGAAGTACAAAAAAGCGGGTGTGCAGGAAGCGGAAGTATGTACGCCAGTACCAGTCGGTGCTTTCCATCGCATGAACACGGAGATAAAGACCCATTGGCACACAAAGTTTCAGAGTCTCTTGATGAGACCACAACCGGCCGGGTGTCGACGCTCGGACCAATTGTGGACCCGGTCACCCACGATCTACTCCCCAGTTTCTCAGTGGCAGGGACTTGCAAGTTGCGAGGAACTTGACATGAGCGGATAGCATACCTAATCGCGAACAGCCTGTTGAAATCGAGTTGATCAAGTTGAAATCTGGTTGAAATTCGGGACTTCCGCAGTCAACCCGCAATACTGCAGATCTTACTTTCCATTCAGCCGCACCGTTGGTGCTTGTCCCTACACGGCTATCCCGGCCGTCATCGGAATCCAACGATCAGCCGCGCCGTTGGATTCCAACGGCCGAAAAAAATGATCGTCGTCCTCTTGACCTCCAATCTTATCCAAATAATCAGAAACCTGAGCGCAGAGGAGTAGTGGTCCTTCGGTCAATAGTCCGGGACTTCCGGACGCGGTGAGTTCAAAATTGAAATTTTCTGCCCGTTGTTATCCAACGGCGCGGCTGATCGTTGGATCCGTGTAGTTGTCCCTGTTCGGGTCCTATCTGGATTGTATCATCAACCGCGAATGCAACACGTGTTGACGGCAAGTTGACGGCGTTTCCTATCTGGGTAAGCGGATCACGACTGCATCACTACGTCTTCTTCCACCACCACGACTCGGATTCCAAACCCCCGCGGTCGCAAGCTCGGGGCGTAGGATATTCACCCAATGCCGGATGTTTACGTTCCAGCTGCGGTGAATATCCAAGGTGAAGCCCACCCTCTTATCTTGCTCGTACCGCTAGTACAGGGTCAGGTATCCTAGAGGCTATGTATGATCGACTTGACAATGTCTGAATGTGGTTATGCCGCCCCAAACGGCGTCATGCGGCCGCGATACCTGAACGACGCACTGCACTCAACTACTGGCTGATCCATTGACAAGACAGGGAAAATGGTCGTCTGTTCACGGCGTATCGATGTCAAACAAGGCTGAATCGAGGAATATTGTACCGACTACGGACGATCCGGCTATTGCGACCCATGCGCTCGACGGATCTATCACCAGGGTACTCTGTTCCGTGAGTAACTGCTCGCCGATAAGCATGCCTCCTGGAACTCACCTTTCCCAATGTCGTTCTGGCTGGGCTGCTGGAGGCCATACCATTCGCACAACTCCCGTGTGCGAGAAGTACGTTGAGTCATTTTCAACACCTGGCGTACTCATCGGCTCCTGGCCGTTGGCGGCTGTATCCAAGGTATTGAACTGTCAACAAAGATCAGGCCATGATCGGCGTATGCCCAGCCTGGGAGCGCCTCTTATAAGGCTGCCTGGTGTGGGGGGCGCTTTGTTCTCTCTCCCTCACCCCTGCCAATATGGATGCGAGCGCTCGCGCGGAAGCCCCAGACATTCCCGATCCAACCACCGCCGCCCAGTCGGTCTTGAATCAGTGAGTCTACTTCATTGGTGTGGGGCGAGGCTTCCAAGTTGATAGCGAATAGTAGCCAACCAACGAGATTGCCTACCAGTGACGACGTTCCCGCTCCTCGCACTCAATCCACAGAACTTGTTGGCATCCCGGCGTCCTCCCCGCCTTATCCCATCGGAGTCCAATCATCCAAAGTTGCCCTCGACTCTCAGGCAACATCGGACTACGAGAGCCTCTATTCCGATGAAAAGGCGCCAGCGGGGGGATCAGCGACGCCGGATGACTGCGAGCAGCCGATGCTGGTATACGAGATGTCAGCCGATGGCCAGATTCGTCTAGCGCCCTCTCGTCGTTTCAACTTCCGCTTGGCCGTCCCCGCTTTACTCGTATCGCTGATAGCTGCTGGTGCAGCGTCGGCTTTACTTTGGTGGCTTCTATCGCACAGATTCCATCACGACGCCAACAGTCTCTCGGAACGTCTCTCACAGGTTTTTACCGGCAAGGTTCTTGTCACAGCTGAGAGCGACACTTCTGGTGTGCATGGCCTTTTCTTTTCTTCCCTCGCGGTGAGTCTATGCCGGATATTGCGGTTGTCATGGCTGATGTCACTTCAGGCACGCCTGGTCTCGCTCACGACACCATTTGTCCTCGGTGTCTTTGCATATTACGTGGCCGATACCTGGCTGCAAGAACAGATGCGCGGAAACACACACGCTATACCGACGCCCTACCAGTACGCGCGTCTTCTCGGACTATTTTGTTCGTTCGGATTGTCGAGCGTCTTTGGGAAGAAAAGCTCTTCGAAAAAAGTCGCTGTCTCGAAAACCCTAAAAATTGCTTCCCGTGCTTCTCGGGCAGCGCTGTTTATCGGTTACGCGCTCTCGTGAGTACATACTGTTTCCCGATGCCTGAGAGTCCGACATCTCATTGAGCTTAGTGTCTCAGATTTCTGGCTTCACACCATGACTACATCATTTCCTCGTACCGAGCCCATTCCTTCTTCGCTGCTGCCCGTCCTTGGCTCCCGGATCAACACATCACTATGTCCCGGCCCTGTCCCATTCATGGGCAGTGACTCGGACAGGTACAGTAACTGCCAACACCGATTCAACGATACAGGAAGCATGATTATGCAGTGGGGTACTCCAGATCTCATGAACGAAGGGGCCGCCGTCTTCAGCAATACCAGTCTTGTATCGCAAGTCTCGACACTACCATTGGGCGAATTCTACATGAGTCCAACGGTATTGCTTCCCAAGACCCTTCCAAGCAACGTCCGGAATGTGATGTTCAATTCGTTTGCCATATGGGGGCAATGCGTTCCCATTCCCGACTGTCAACGAAACACCTATCTGCCGGGTACCAACGACTTTTACGATATCGCTTGCATGGCCTTCACACCGCCATTCACTGCGAATTATACAAGCGCATTGTCCATGATGACTCAATTCAATATGTCCTCGGAGGCATACGAGTTGATTTTTCAGTCTGGAACTCCAAGCCACCCGCGGACAAGCGTGGGCCCACTTGGAAACGGAAGTGCCCCCGCGGGATATGCTTTAAACTCTTACATTAATCCGGCTGGTGTACTGTTGGCCCTCTATTGGGAGCTTGAAACAGATACCGAAACAGATACCGAAGGACCCAATCTCGACAACTGGGCCGGCGCATATGTGATGCAACAAGGGCCCACGAAATACATCTACTACATCACCCATTGTTTAACGGTGGTGTCTGATGTTATACTCTCATATGATTCGGACACAGGCTTCGCGCTACTAGTCGAATACGGCACAGTCATGGACATTGGAGTACCTGAGTCATTCGCCGACTTCAACAAATCCTCCGCACTTCTCGCCGCCTTGGACCCGGCCTATTCTCCCTTTCTAGCAGACTCTATTGCTACCAACCTTGAACCATTTTTGTACGAGGACAACGCCACATTATTTCTTGCCCTGGAGAAGCTAGTGATGCAAGGGCTTCTCAGCTACGCCGCACCACTTACTGAGCGGATTCCCTCCATCAACGGCACCCAGGTGATAGGCACATTGAACGAGTATCCTATTGCAGCATTATGTTTGGTGTTGATACTCACTTACGGATACGCCCTTCTCGCACTGGGTGTCGGGGTCGCTGTCCTAAAGCTTTCTTCCCGCGTGTTCACTCTGGAGGCTGACAGAGATGATGGCACAGCCCCGCACATCCTGGAGCTCGACCTTGTGCAGAAACGCCTCACCAGTGCACGCGCTTGTGTAGCTGACCGGTTTGACGGGGCCAACGCGTCGGAACTGGCAATGCTGGGCATCTCCTGGGAGACTAAGTTCCAGGAAAGTCCGAATGTCAGGCGGCTAGGTGCAGGATTTGGTCAACCGCAGGCTGAGTTGGGCAATGACGAAAAGAAGAGCGCAATTGGTTGGAAGCGCAACAAGCTCAGATTCAAGATAGACACTTTGGACCATTTGCACGACACTGTTACCATTGCTGCTGGCACCCGGGTTGTGGACATGACTGTGTTGCCTCCGGACGCTGTCCAATCGGATACCTCGGTTGACGGTCATCCAGCATCGCACTCAGAGGGCCTTGCTTCCCGTCAAAAGGCGCCGGGGAGGGGAACAAACACGTCTGATGAATGCGAGCAGCCAATGCTTGGATATAGGACCGGGATGGCTCCCAACGACGACATTTGGCTCGCACCCGCGCGTCGATTGAACCCAGGCTTCGGCTTCGCCTTCCCTGCTCTATCAACATCGTTGATATCTGCTGGAATCGCGTCGCGCCTACTTGGGTGGCTCTTATCCCACAGAGTCCGGAGTCCGTGGTCGGACCCTGCGTTCCGCAATGCTCTTGTTGTTGCCGATAACTCGTCTAATACGTATGGCCTTACCTTGTCGTCTGTGTTGGTAAGTTGATTCCTGGATATTGTGCTTATCAAGATCCTGACTCTTGTGTGACCATAGGCACAATGGGTTGGATTCTCGATGCCGTTTGTTCTCGGTGTCTTCGCGTATTACTTGGCCTATAGGTGGCTACAAGACCAGATACATGGAAAGATATCCTCTTTACCGACCCCAACGCAATACGGTCACCTTTTTGGACTGTGCTTTTCGTTTGGCCTGCAGAGCGTGTTTGACACCGCCAAATACCTATGGCGGCCACAAAGGGCAGCCTCATCGAAGACATTAAACGTGGCTTTCCTGGCTTCCCTGGCAGCATTGCTAACCACTTACGCGGTTTCGTGAGTTTTCCAACTGTACGTACTCATAGCTCAATATCTCATCGCAATCCCTGGCAGCGTCTCGGATTTATGGCTGCACTACGCAACTACATCATTTTCTGACACCGTGCGTGTCCCTTTTTCGCAGCTGCCCCTCTTTGGCTCGCGTATCGACACAGGACTATGTCCTGGTCCCACCCCCTTCGTGGGTAATGGATCGGACAGATATAGCAACTGCCAACACCATGTCAATGATACGAACATGGTTATGCAGTGGGGGACTACAGATCTTATGAACGAAGGGTCCACTGTGTTCGGCAACTTCAGCGAAGTATTGCAAGTATGGTCACTAGACAACGGTGCAATACTTATCCCCAAGACGCTTCCGAATGGATGCCAGGACTTGAGGTTCCATACCTTTGCAGTGGACGCGTATTGCACCGCGGTCACCGACTGTCACCAAAATATGCAACTTCCTGGCACCAGTGATGCTTATGATATCGGGTGCTTGGACTTCACACCACCACTCGCTCTGAATTACACCAGTGCAGTTTCGACGATGAACCACTTCAATGTCACCAATGGGCAACTGATTTTTGAATCTGGAACTCCTACCCAGCCACGGGCGAGGGTGGGCCACGGGAACGGGAGTGTCCCCGCTGGATATGTTCTCCACTCTGGGCTTAATCCAGCTGGTGTTATTGTGGCACTCTATTGGGAGTCCCAAAGTGACGCCCTCGACTCCAGCACGAATGACCACCCCGGGACGTATGTAGTGGAACATGGACCGGTGGAATATATATACCAAATCAGCACCTGCAATGTCACAGTGTTGGATGTTGTACTCTCGTACAATTCGCTGCTGGACGGATCCTCCAGAAGCTTCACAACCGTCAACAGAACACTCGCGGACTTTAACACAACCTCTGCACTTCTCGCTGCGCTGGATCCCGCCTATTCTCCCTTCGTAGCGGACGCTATTGCTACCAAGATTAACCCACTTGTGCCCAAAGCAAGCTCCACATTTCTGGAGGAATTGCAAGGCCTAGTGGCACAAGGGATCCTGGGATATGCCTCACCGCTCACCCAGAGGATTGCCCCCATCAGTGGCCACCAGACGACCATTCGCACAGTAAACCGGTATCCCCTCGGACCTCTATGTTTGGTGTTGGGACTCACCTATGGATACGCCATCCTCGCATTCTTCCTCGGGTTGGGAGTCTTGAACCTTCCGTCCCGAGAGTTGACTTTGAAGGCCGGCCGGGGTCATGCTAAAGGTAAACCCATCCTGGAACTGGACCTTGTGCACAAACGCCTCACGGATGCGTGTGCGTGCGTGGCCGATATATTTGACGGGGGAGATGCATCGGAGCCAGTGTTGGGTGTTACACCACGGAGCACGTTCCATGAAAGTAAGAATGTCAAGCGGTTAGGTGCAGGATTCGTTCAACCGCAGCATAAGTCGGGCAATCCGGACGTGGAAAGCTTGGCACTTGGAATGCGCCACAGGCCCAGATTCAAGATAGACACTTTGGACCATTTGCAGGACTAGAAAATCGCGTAGTACATAGTACCGTACTTATCGTGTAAGTATGTAGCTACATGTATATCTATTCTCCATTGTCATCTTCTGTCACCCGGTGGCTTTTGCTTGTGAGTTTGTTGTTGTTTGACGGGTACCTCGGGTGGGCCTTTGTGTGCTTTGAAACCCGACGGAAGATCCCAGCATGAGGTGAGCTGCTCGGGCGTGAATCAAGCAGACAGTGGAAACTGGAGGATTATGTGGTCGAGCGATGCAAGAATTTGATGGGCCAAGCTCTGCAGGCTGCAGCTGATATAATTATGCTGGAGAGAATCTGTCTAAACCTAGGCCACTAAGTATGTACCAACTCTTATGTATATTCAGATTACCTTACCAGCCAAAAAAAAAAAAACGCTCTGGAAAAAAGACCGCCTAGCTGGCTTCTTCTGCCAATAGGGTGGTCCATGTGAACTTGCTTAAAGTTAGTACTCCCCCCTGAATCATCAATTTTATTGTTTGAACTTTGTTCATGCTTGCCCATCAGTGGCTGAACTTGCATCGGTCACATCACTGTCACTGATTGATCGCGATTTTTTTCTTCTTCGTTCTTCCCATGATGCCCCCGCTAGCTACGTCAACAGAGTGGCCACGGAGGTCTGGCTGAACTCTTGGTCTCACAGCGAACCTAAACGGCTGAAATCTCTCTCTTTGGTGGTGACGGGTGCCTGCTTTCTACGCTCCTGGATATCTTCCGCAGCGGCTGTCCGACACTGCCATTCCCGCGCTTAAATCCTTCGTGGGCCCGCCGACCGCCGTGCGCTCCTTCGTTTGCAACCGACCCGTCATCAGCACCGAGAGTCTCAATTTGTGCTCCCGCGACGGACTCAGTCACTCAGACCCCCTGGCGGACACCCGCGCCTTCCTGCGGAGCATCTCATCGATATACCGCAACGCGCAGGCAACACGCTCAAGCCTCAGTCCTCCTTCGCGAGCGGTACAGCGTGTAGTTGACTTGTGTGCTATGAAATAATGGTCCACAACCTTGGCGTGCTCGATATTGATATTTTCCTTGGCCGGTGGGTGACGGCAACATTCGCGGAAGGACCTCTGTGTGTGTCTTGAAATACACAAGCGGGATACCCTAATTCACTACATCCACTCTCACGTCGTACAGCCCCGCTTGTCCCACCATTGTTCTAAATTGCGGCCGCACTCGTCCAACTGCCATCGATTGCTGGTAGCGGCTGGGATTTGTCTTTGACCTATCCTAGCTATCCTCATACACCCTCCGCAATGTGTGGCGCACCTACCCTAAATTCTATCGCTTGCAGGGGGGGAACCGTCAAGAAAGATGATCAAGAGAAGGGGTGATCGGCGTATGCCTTGCCTGGGAATCTCTTATAAGTGTCCGTTGCTAGCTAGGCGCCTTACATCTCCCTCTCCTTCCCCCACTCCCCCCGATGGATCCATCCACACCTCCGGCAGCTCCAGTCCTTTCTGACCCTATAACAAACGTAGGAAAGGCATTGTGAGCATGATTCTTGCGGTGACTTCCCAGATTTTCTTAAATAGAATCTCAGCGAGTGGATAAGACGGCCTAACCTTGGTAGCTTTCGCGCTGCCCGAACCCGGGTCACGGACATTGTGACGTCCCCTCCTCCGCATGGTATTGAATTCGATCCATACAAGGAGTACCCATTCGAACCGCCGACGTCTTACTCCGAGAGCTTTGAATCAAGCCAAAAATCGGCTATCAAGGACGCAGATGAGCCCGACGAATCTGAACAGCCAATTCTTGGATATGGGATGACTTCCGACGAACGGATTCGTTTGGGACCCTCTCGCCGATTCAACCTCACCATCGCCTTCCCCGCTCTGTTGATATCGTTGCTCGCCGCTGGTGCGGCGTCGCTTTTGCTCGGCTGGCTTCTGTCACGACGTGTCATGGCCGACGGGGATACGGCATTTCACAACGCTCTTGTCGCTGCCGAAACTCGTCAAAGCAACTCGTCCAATGTTTCGCTCTTCAGCAAGTTATTCGGGGCTGATCAGGGCGAAAATTCGAACGAGGGTTCTCGCACCGTGATGTATGGGCTTGCTATGTCTTCTTTTGCAGTACGTTCGGTCTCAATCTCGTCCTCATCCCAAGTTGATTTCGTCGTAGGCACACTTGGTTTCGTTCACGACACCGTTCGTGCTCAGTGTCTTTGCATATCTGCTAGCCAGTATGTGGCTGCAAGACCAGATACATGGACACATAGCCTCTCTGCCGACACCGACTCAGTATGGCCACCTTGTGGGACTGTGCGGCTCGTTCGGACTCGCGAGCCTATTCGACACTGCTAAATATCTATCGCGGCGCCGCAGGGAAAGGGTCGCGGCATCCACTACATTGATCACTGCCTTCTTTGCTGCCCTGGTTGCCCTTATCATGAACTACGCACTCTCGTGAGTTCCTCCGTATGTCAACCTCATCGTTTAGTCGCTCATTCAACACAGCCTCTCCGATTTATGGCTCCATACCACGACAACATCATTCTCTTACCAGTTCATCTCGCCCATGCCATCGTCCCTGTTGCCGGAGCTGGGATTCCAAATCAACACAACACTGTGCCCAGGCCCCGCCCCCTTCATGGTCCAGTACTCGGACACATGGAGTAATTGCCTCCACTTTCAGCCTTTCAATGAGGCGGGTGAAAGCGATATGGAGTGGGGCAACGCAGACCTTATCAACGAAGGGGCTGCTGTCGTTGGCAACATCAGCTTTTCATCGCAGATCCAGCTCATTGGGAATCTTTCAACACTGGTTCCAAAAAACCTCCCTGGTGGTGTTGACAATGTGGTGTTTGATACGTTTGCTATGGAAGCCACATGTACCCCAGTCGCCGACTGTCTACAAAACACTAACATCCCTGGCACCGAAGACACTCTTAATCTCGCCTGCACGTCATTCACACCACCGTTCGTGATGGATATTGTGGGTGCAATGCCAATGCTGGACCAGTTCAATGTCTCAAACAATGCCCTCATATTTGAGTCTGGGTCTCCCAGCGCTCCGCGGACAAGCGTGGGACCACCGGGAAACGACAGTGCGGCCGCTGGGTATGCTCAGGGATCCGCCCTCAATCCGGCTGGCGTCCTCGCGGCACTCTATTGGGAGTCCGACGCTGACGAGATCAATTTCGAGGAAAACGGTAGTCCTGGGGTATATGGAATGGCCCAAGCACCGACGACATACACTTTCTTCGTCAGCAGCTGTGTGCTTGACGTGTATGATGTTTCAATCTCATACAGTGCGCCATTGAACGGATCTTCCGCCAGCTTCACGCTGGCTTCCCCGCTCACACGAACCAACTTCACAACAACCTCTGCACTCCTTGCCGCACTTGATACGGCATATTCAGCTACCCTAGCGGCCTATATTACCACAACGCTTGAAGCGTCTGTGCAGGTGAAATCCGACCTATTCAACAGTTTCCTGTCAAAAAACGTGTCACGCGGGATCCTTGGATATGCTGCCCCACTTACGGAGAGGATCTCGTCCCGGCGGGGGAACCAGGTGACCACTGGCACTGTGAGCCGATATCCTCTTGGACCACTTGGCATGGTGCTGGCTCTCACTTACGGATACGCCCTCCTCGCCCTCGGCGTCGGCATCGCTGTCTTCACACTTCCATCCCGAGAAATTATCGTGGAGGATGGAGCAGGTCGTCCAACACCGCAACGGATCCGGGAGATAGATCTCATGCACTTGCGGCTCACTAGCGCGCGGGCCTGCGTTGCGGATCGCTTTGAAGGTGGAAATGCATCCGAGCCAATGCTTGAAATTTCGCGGGACAGTATTTCAAGGAAACGGGACCGGTCAGGAGGCTGGGTGGAGGATTTGTGCATAGCGAGGCCGAGTTATACAACGACGACGGGGAGAGTTCGGTCGTTACACGGCGCAACATGCGTCGATTCAAGGTAGATACTGTGGACAATCTGCAGTCTGACTAGGACGAAACCTGTCAATGGGTATCAGTAAATAACTTGTGAAGATCGGATATCTAGTCTAGTTTCCTGGCTGCATTATTGTAGGTAGGCCGACGCACCTCAATCACTCGATAAAATACGCCTCCGCTGCGCTCCGACACTTGGAATCCAACGAGATGTGAAAACTCCTTTCACCTCGTCGTGAGAATTAGGGAAGGGAAAACTAAGGTGGTACATACAGTGAATGAGCTGAGAGTAATGTCGCATGCATAGCTGGACGAGACATAACTCGTTGTCAGGTCAAGTAGACGCTAACCGCCCGGATATTTGGTGAAGAGCATGCCGAAACCGAGTATTGGGAACCCCAAGACTCAAAGTTAACTTTGACTGCCTGCTCCAGTACTACGTACTGCCAGTGAGGGTGAACTCTAATCGGCATTGCCGGTCGAAAGATTATCTAAAAGGTCTCCGGCTAGCTTCTCCACTGGTGACATGGGGCTCGTGCGAACTTGAAAGAAGAGTTTGCTTTCGTGTAAATCCCGACTTTCCAAGTTTCAACTTTGTTCCGGCTTGCCCATCAGTGATCGAGCATTGCATCAGTCACATCACCGTCACTGATTGACGGCCTTTTTTTTCTGGTTCTTCCTCCCATCATGCCCCCGCTCCAAAGCTACGTCGACAGAGTTGCCACGGAGGTCTGGTTGAACTGTTGGTCCTTCAGCGAACCCGCACAGCTGAAAGCTCTTTCCTTGGTGTGCCGATACTTCAAGACCTTGTCCCAGCCTCTTCTCTTTCGGCAACTAACCGTCAGGGCACCATACGTCGACCCTGGAGGTTGGATACCGGCCACACAGACGGTACACTACGCGGACCATAGGCTAACCAGAATCGCAGCTTCTTCGCATGCCCTCTCGGTGCGCAGGTGGACGTGGGCGGGAGATGAAGAGATGGAAGATTTTCCCGTTGATAACCCACATCTGTGTTCTCCGGGACACATGGCGACGACTACTGGCGACATTCACTTCGACTCTGGGCGCGTATCAGCGACTGACGGTGCTTGATCTGAGCTGTATCGAAATTACCCCCGAATTTCGCGCGACGCTGGAAACCTTGTCGTTGCTGCAGGATCTGACGCTGACGTATTGCGATATCGTCGGCCGTACGGGAAGCCTCCTGCCTCTGCGGAAGTTTTCCTTCACTGGAACATATGAATCGGACTACGCGACACCGATTACACTTGCCGATCCCGAACGATTGGAGAGTCTGGCTCTCCATGGGTCGTCTAAATCTGAGGATGCATTTCCCGACAATGGGTGCATTCTTTCCACGCTCCTGGACCATCCGCTTCCCCGGCTCACGGAGCTGCACTTCATATTGACGACCAAACTTGCGGACCTCTTTTTCCCCTTCCTTGAATGTTGTCCGGGTCTCCAATCCCTCCGCCTCATATCCGCAGTCGCCCCCGAATCTCTTCCCCAGCGGCTGTCCGACACTGCCATTCCCGTGCTTAAATCCTTTGTGGGCCCGCCGACCGTCGCGCGCCTCTTCGTGTGCAACCGACCCGTTATCAACATTGGGAGTCTCAGTCTGTGGAGTACTGCTCCCGTGACGGACTCGGACCCCCTGGCGGACACACTCGCCTTCTTGCGGAACATCTCGTGCGGATCTGTACCGTTGCAGACACTCTCTATCACCGAGCCGTTGCTTGCCATGCACTTGTCCAAGCTCTTCAGGGCCGTCGGGCGCCTCTTCCCCGACCTTCGCAAATTCGAAATGGCGCTTCAGGATGTCCCGTACAGGCGAGCGCAGGTTTCCGCTCCCAGCGACGGGGAAGAGAGTGAGGAAGAGGAGGAAGAATACGTGGATGACCGCATGGTGGAGCTCTGGGATGGGTCGATCGAGTACGCCAGCTCGGACTCGGAGAAGGTGGTCATCATCGATCACGACTCGGATCTCGAGCGTGAAGAAGGACCTTCCGCAGTCCCCCCTCCCCTTCCTCCTGCCCCGGTCGTTTACCTTCCCGGGTACATGTACGGTTCGTCGCCTCATTTATGCCATGACCGATTGTATCTCACCGCATCCGCAGTCTCCTCTGAAGAGCACGCCCCGGAGTTCGACGAGCTTCCTGGCCAACCCCGTCCCGAGGGCGCATTAATTGCACGTTCACTTGTATTACTCTTCTTCTTCTTCGATACTCACACATGGCACGTACACAGCTCCTCCTCCGTCTCCTATCCAAAAAGCGCCTCACCCTCCCCGCGCAGCTCGAAGTCCTGTCCTTCGGCTACGCGCGCGGCCTCGACCTGGATATCGAACACCGTATCATTCTCGCGCTCGAAAAGCTGTGTCCGCCGCTGCAGACGGTTCGGTTGGGCGCGCGCCACAGCTGGGTGCGCACGCGGCACATGTGGGTGCGGACGGCGCGCGTCTCGCGCTGGGCGAGGGAGCCTGTGCGGATCGTCTCGCTGGTTTGGAATGCCGATGGGACGAAGCGAGAGAGTGATTCTGAAGTGGAATAAGGTTGTGGATGTTGCGTCGAGAATACGCTACTTGGCGTTCAGAGGTAACGATGACTTTTTAACCTGTCGCACATTTCTTTAAGTCGCCATAATTACTGGGCTCAGGCCAAATCCTCCACCGCTAATCTGTTGTGCGGATCTCGTGTACGGCCGATGAACTACTCGAACGTTCTAGCTGTCCTTCTCGTCGCGACCAACACAAGTGCCGTATCCCGTCGGCATCTAGTACATTCGACTGACACCGAATCGTTCTCGCTCCGGTGCCGCTCTGCATGTGAAGTTTCGTGACCTCCACAAGAGCTACAACAACGATTGCTTCACGTGCCTCATGACAACAGGGTACGAGCAGAGCAGGCACAAGCTCGGGGGAAATGCTGGCGATCGTAAATTTCTGGACGGCCCCACTGTCGCACTTTGCGCTTGGGAAAACCGGAATCACGATACCAGCCAACAACGCTCACGGTCCGTCGAGAGTCTAAAATAAGCAACGAAAACGATCACGGTACCTGCTAGGCTCCACCACGGGCCTGAAATCGCAACGGCTTTCCTCTCGGGGATTCTGCCGAACCAATGAAGACCGTAGAAAATCCCACTCCTATTTCAGCGCCGAAGACTGATTCCTGAGCCTGATTCTGAGCCTATTTTCGTTCTCATCCTCCCGAGAAAAAGGCGGGTACCAAGTCAACGAAGCTCCGAGGAATATCCTTCTGGTTAGCAAGGGGCAAGTGCTTTTTATTCCTTTACTTCATCTTTCTTCACGAGGCCATTGACATCTATCGGACGTGGTAAATTTAGCTGCAGTACAATCCGCACAATGTATTTAAGGGATTGCTTTTGAGCATTCTCAAGAAGCCCTCAACTCCCTCTTGTTCGCCTGAGTGTGCGTTCAGTTTTGTGGTCTCGTTGCGCACTGTGCTAATTGCCAGACAGCCTTGCAATCATGTCGCGATCTGGTCTCCTTGTCCTCGCCGCTCTTCTCCCCGTCGCTCTCAGTCAACTGGCTGGGACCAACGTTCCAGAGGTTCACCCGACTCTCACCTGGCAGAAATGTACCGGAACCGGCGGTATGTTGAACATCGATTCTCGAGTGCACCCTTAATCGTTTCATCCAGGAACCTCTTGCACCACTCAGGAAGCCAGTATTGTGATCGACGCCAACTGGCGCTGGCTTCACGATGGTGTTAGCGGATCGACCAATTGCTACACAGGTTCGGGTTTTACGTCCTCAACAGGTGGAGTTCTTGGCTCATGTCGCTGCAGGGAACACATGGGACGCAACCTTCTGTCCTGACGGTAAGAAACCTCTCTTGTAAACTAACACTACAACAGTTTTAACCCGTACTTCGTCTGTCATAGGCAAGACCTGTGCTGCGAACTGTGCTCTTGACGGTGAGTGCTCTACGGAAAATTATTTAACGAGACTTATGTTTCCCCAGGCGCTGATTACGCTGGTACGTCCGCTTTTCTAGCCACGTTCCATAGCCAATTCTGTTTCAGCAACATACGGAATCACTACGAGCGGAGATGCACTCACGATGAAATTCGTGACTGGTTAGTTCCTGAACCGTCAATTTATTGGCTCTACTAACATCTCGCATAGTCAGCCAGCAGCCCAACATCGGTAGCCGTGTCTATTTGATGGCCCCAGGCAGCACGACGGAGTACCAGACTTTCGACTTCAACAATCAAGAATTCGTGAGTCTCTTGTAGTATATCTATCGTTTGATCACTCGTCTAATTTCGGTGTCCTCAGACGTGAGTCTTTTGAGTGAACTCGGAAGGATCCAGTTCTGAATGATCGCAGATTCGACGTCGACGTTTCTCAGGTTCGTCTGCTGTCTCTTTTCTTGCCATATTATCCTTACCATCGTTTCCAGCTTCCTTGCGGTCTCAACGGCGCTCTGTACTTCTCCCAGATGGACGCCGACGGTGGCGTTGCAAAATCCGCTGGAGCAAACAAGGCCGGAGCCAACTACGGAACCGGCTACTGCGACGCCCAATGCCCCAGAGACATCAAGTTCATCAATGGAGTCGCCAACTCGGAAGGTTGGGTCCCAAGCCCGAATGACCGTGCGTTACCATTTCCAATCCGTCTGTGATTGAACTAATCTCAACTTCACAGCGAACGCTGGCACTGTGAGTCACACGAATTCCGCATTTTTTTCCACCACTGACATCTTCTCGTAGGGAAACATGGGTGGGTTTAATAACAAGAGCTGCGGAAAAGAAGATTTCTAAGTCAACGTTTTACATTCTTTAGGGACGTGTTGCCCCGAAATGGATGTCTGGGTGCGTTGCAGTGTAAATTATGGCGTCTCTGAGCTGACCATCCACTATAGGAAGCGAATCAGGTCCGTTCGCCCCAATCCTCCTCGGGTTAGCTCTAACCTCCACAGATCTCTGCCGCTTTCACCCCTCATCCTTGCAGTACGTCTGATGATTATTTACCTAAACATTATGGGCTCACTTTAATTGTAGCGATTCTTGGACAAAGCACTTGCACTGGGACTACCTGTTCAGCACCCAACTCGTACGGGTCACGCCTTGGACCGTGTTCACAGTCTGATTATCATCCAACAGCACTCAAGGCACCTGTGACCAAGCGGGCTGCGACTTCAACTCGTACCGAATGGGCGACACGTCGTTCTATGGTCCTGGCCTCACTGTCGACACTACTCAGAAGATCACCGTCGTGACGCAGTTTGTCGGGAATCCGGTCACGTCGATTCAACGTTTCTACGTCCAGAACGGCAAAGTCATTCCCAACTCCAACAGCACCATTCCCGGTAAGTCTCGCTGTCATTTACTAAGCTGCTATTAACGGTGAGCGTCAGGCGTTACTGGCAATGCCATCTCGGACGAGTTCTGCGACGCTCGTAAGACACCATCTCTCATTCCTCCGGCATTTTACTCAGTCGATCGTCACAGAAAAGACCGCCTTCGGTGACACGAACACCTTCTCGACGAAGGGTGGAATGGCCACCATCGGTAAAGCTGCCAGCGCTGGAATGGTCCTGGTTATGTCTATCTGGGTATCTATTCTTGCCTCTTTCACTCAAATAACGCTCTAACGCATTTCAAGGATGACCACGCCGCGGACATGCTCTGGTGCCGATCCGTTTTCCAACGAGTTTCGGTCGAAACTGATTCCCTTTGACAGGCTCGACGCTCCTTACCCGCCTAACGCATCTCCCAGCGCTCCTGGTGTTACGTGAGTCCTCTTCGCATTTCCATGGATTACACTCAACTCGATTTCAGTCGCGGAACTTGCTCGGCCACTTCTGGAGCGCCGACAGATGTGGAATCCCAAAGCCCCAACGCCCAGGTCATCTACTCGAACATCAAGTTTGGACCTCTCGGTTCAACCTTCAGCGCCCCGGCGTAAAAAATCTTGGCGATTGACCGAACTGATATTGTCGTATGTACACGAAATTCTCTCGCATATATATATGTATCTTTCCTTGAACAAATGCACTTATTCCCTTGAAATATTCACTTCGAAAGGACGCTCGTATCGTCTCGGTAGCGGAAGATCCGCAACTGCAACACATACTTATCCCCTGCGTTCAAAGACACATGGCAGCAGAGGTTGCCCGTTCGCTTCGGGCTCCCGTCGCTTCACTGACAAATTTTCACGCCTTTTTTTTTCATGCTGTGTGCTCTCATTCTTCATCTTTGCATCTACTCGCGCCTGCGAGTTTTCCATGGGCTCGATACCTCGGTTCTCTTTGCCGTTCGCCAGTCATGCGCCTAGAACGCCAGATCTCTCCGGCAACGTGTTGTTCCATGGATGCCGTGCAGATGAACAACATTCATTCAGGTTCCATTCTTACTGCGCACCAACTCGGTCGCGGAAGGTCCGCATCTGTACCATGTCCGTCCACTCCGCAGCGCATTCGACAGAAGTCGCCCGTTCGATTCGGGCCCGGGTTATTCGGCAGCCCTCTTTGTTCTCTTTTCGCTGCCATTCACAAAGTCGCTGCAAACGAATTCTTCCTGGGACAGTATACCGACCAGGTGACGGATGGTCCGTGTCTGTTCCCAGTGGAGAACTCACATAAGGTCAGTAGAATCGCCCGTTCGATTCGGGGCTTGGTCATTAATCCCATCTTTATTTCTGGCGGCGGGTGTACTCTGACGGTGGATTCTCCTTGACCCCCCAATTTACTGGATTAACCTGCTCGTCGCTTTCAAAGTTTTGCTCGTTCCCTTTCATCTGTCAGTTCAAGGTGCGAACTCTAACGATACTAATTCAGATGAAGCCTCATTTATTTAGGTTTGAATCTTGACCGACATGACTCGGCTGCGAAAGGTCCGCATCTTTCGTATCACCTTCCCTCCTTTTTTTTTTTTCCATCGAGTTGCAGCGAGTAGTTCAAGATGAGCCGGGCGCGGCGCAAGCGATGGCGGCCCGGCTGGCCCGGCTACCGAGGAGCCGTATGCCAAACTTGACATAACACCGCGTAACGCATCTCTTCCCGAACCACCATCATCCAAATGATGGCGGTCAGACTTGCTGTGGGCCGCCACATATCTCGCCGCCGATTCCTTCCCCGGAACTTTGCATCCTCGGCACCCATGCTCATCTACTCGGTGCCACACTTGATCTCTACACTGAATCCCGCTCGCATAAAGCCAGAGGATCATCTTGATTTATCCCGCCGCAAAAAGTTTACCATCCGATTCCCAGAGTCAACGCCGACTTCCAGAGGTGGAACGTTTGTATACCGGCAACAGCGGGCAAACGTACCTAACAGATCTGAAGCCACCCCATTCCCTCCCCAGTCTACCGGGTTTCTCTACTACCATCGAGCCCCCGATGCAGCGCCGCTTGAAGGGAGCATTCGCTTTCGCGTCACCCCGGACAACATACCATCGTCTTTCCCGCTGGGGCATGACCTCGCCGTGTCCTCCGGGCTGCCGTGGCAACTGCTCCTACTGCAGTTGGCAACGCCGAAAAAAGTGCATGCCAGGTTTTGCGACCAGCTTGTTCACGACAAGCTGGTGCCACCAGAGCAGCTCGCGAAGTGTCGCGCCCTGCCCCGCGCTCGACTGTTGCCCTCCCTCACGCTGTTTCGCCTCGGCCAACCGTTCCCAGTCAACTTTGATTCTTACATCGTCCTCGCTATCGTCGGTGAAAAAATGCACAGGCTAGTGTTCCGGAGCATCTTTCACGGCATAAAAGACGGCGTAAAATTCTGTCCATGGGCCGGTATGTCTTGACTTTCTTTCTCGAAGTCTTTGGCGGAATGAACGGCTCACGGATACGACGCTAGGCTCAGCTGTTGCGTGTCTCGAGCCCTCCACCCGCCCGGAGTACGCGGGGCGTCGAGTGATCCACCTGCGGATTTTGGAGATTACCAAACAGGTTTCGCAAAAAGATCCCGACATTCGGCTTGTGAAGCCTGAAGCCGGACAGTTGCTGGCTATATACCGTGGCGATTCGGAAACACTATGGGCATACGACATCGATGCGAAAAACAATGCTGCATGCGTTGCGTTGCGGGCTCTATGGGACGTATCGGCCGCTGCAGGATATTTCGGTCGCCCGCAATCGTAGTACATTGGTCGCCCGCAATCTTAGCACCTCGGCGCGCCAGTCCGTGCCGTCTGTGCGGGCTCGTCCATCTTCACTTTCTTCGTTTCATACTGAGAATATTATCAGTGCAGCTATCTTCCTTTAAAAATTTACATATCCGCTCCTCAATTTTTTATCACTACGACCCACTGGCGAAGTTTATTTTTTTTGACAGACTTCTCCAGCTCCGACTTTTTAAGCGTTATCTGGGACCAATCCTCGACGTCCTTCTCCCTGTCTGGCAAGGTCTCTCATTCTCGAGCCCGCGACCTCTGTTCCTTGATTTACTGCTTCCCCTGGATTCATGTAAGAATATCGGTGAGACCTTCCATCGGTCCCAAAATGAGCCTCATTCATCCGCGCTCGATTCTAATCGAATATCGACTCGGTCGCGGAAGGTCCGCATCTGCACAATATTTGTCAGTCTGATTCCTGAACATCTTCTGCAGACGTTGCTCGTTCGAGTCGGGCCCGAGTTATAGCCGGAGGATCATATCGTTTTTACCACCTCCACCATCATTCACGAAGTTGCAGCGAATAAATTCATCCAGAACAAAGACGATTCACCGACCAGTTAACGGGTGGTCCGTGTCTGCTCCCCATTCGCTCGCTGTACAAAGCCAGCAGCGTCGCCCGTTCGATTCGGGGCCTGGTCGTGCTCAGCGAGGTAACGACTTCTTTTCTGTTCCCTGTTTTCGACAGTTTACCAGGAGTACTTTCCTACCCAGCAGTAGCTTTCGGGGTCCGAAATGAACTGCCAGCCGCATCAATTTACCTGGCGCACATTCATTTTGTTTTGTTTCCCTCAGTCTCTGCACACTGAGGCTTTCTATGTGCTTTCCTAATGTCGGCGAGATCTTCCGTCGGTCCCCAAACGAGCCTCATTCATTCATGTTCGAATCTAGCAACATCGACTCGATCGCGAGATCTGCATCTGTATCACTGGAATCAGCCACAACTTGCAGACGTCGCCCGTTCGATTTGGGGTTGAGCCATGCAGTTGTCACACCGAGGGTTTTTATTCACTCCCGTTCACCGACTTCCAGCAAAAAAAAAAAATCTACGAGGTCTGTGTCTGTTCAGCCAGCCGCAGAAGTCAGAGGCATCAGAATCTGATTCATACGCTTCTCCTGGACCAGGCTGCCCTTTCCACCGCGTTTATGTCTGTTGAGTTCTCGTGTGGCAAGTAACTAGCGGACGGCACCGTTGAATGGGAAGTTGAACTGCCGCCTCAAGGGTGTCAGGCAGTCGGAAGATGCCATCTGACGCCCCGGCTGCTTCCGGCACTTCGAGGCACGTTTTCTTCTTTTGCTTCTTTTCTGCTTCACTGCATCCCCTCTGCCCACCCGAGGCTCTCCAGTTTCACCGACTCCTTCGGCTGACGACCTGGAGTAGGACGTCCGGCTTCCCTTCCTGCGTCGTCGCACCAAGCTAAGCGTTCAACCCGAAACTGGGATGCCTTCCAGGCTGGGAGAGCTGTGCGAAAATTGTCCCCTTCCCAAGAAAGAACTACGACGATGTGCCAGGTGCGGCCGTACAAGATACTGTGTATGCCGCTGTCTTGACCTACGGTTGTCCTTCTGTGATACTTGGCTCCGAGGAAATAGTCGAGACAATGCCAAAAGGCGCACTGGAAAAGGCACAAACCCGGCTGCGCGGCGAATGTGCACACCGCGGACATTGCGACGTCCTTGGGTCCGGATTATAGCATCCGGCTACCGGCCTTGCAGAAATGGTCTGCCGATTTTGGCGTACACATAGGAGCGGCCGGCGCCAGCGCGCTGGATATGTTACATCATCGAGAGCGAATGGGTACGAGATTCTGCCTATCCTTTTTATCTGGCACTCAATTGGATTCGAATTTGGTATGTAGTCGACACCATGCTCATCCTATACCTCGAATTCTTGGGCACTACCGCCAGAGCGCCGTACACACATGATCTCGTGAACGCGGAGGTCATCTCTGTTGATGATCTCTTGCGCGACCATGAGATCACACCACAAATCCGCGAGCCGCTGTTGACGGTGCACACCCCGCTTCCCGGCAGGCTTCGAGTTCTTCTCCTCGACGTCCAGTTCCCGTGGGCTTTCCCAATGAATTTCCTACCGCCCCCCGAAACCGACTTGCTGTCTGTCGGTCCCCAGCAAGTCCCCAGCCGCTTTGGTTTGAGCAGTTGCAACGAGCAGTCACTCGTCCCGGCCAGCAGATACGGCCGCGCGAAGCGATACGGGTAGATGTGTTTATTGCGTCGATGCAACTCCTGCGGAAGGTGGTAGAAATTGACGAAGTTACCTAGCTGTGTGCACCTTTCTTGGAGTAGGCCTAAGCAACGCATGAATTCGTATCGGACGTTCTTGAATTGCAATGTATCTTGGTTGGGTCCGCGATGAATAGTAGCTAGCTTGCACCTTGACGCATCCGTTACTTTCTCCTTTGCGTCATTCTTTCTTTAGACGGGAGATCTTGTTTTCTCACCACCGCCATTCACAAAGCCGCAGTGAGTAAATCCCCCCAGAACACAGATGATCCACCGACCAGGTAACGGATGGTCCGTGTCTGCTCCCCATTCTTTCGCTGTACAAAGCCAGCAGATTCGCCCGTTCGATTCGAGGCCTGGTCGTGTTCATGATCAGTTAGGTACGACTTTTTTTTTCTGTTCCCTCTGTTTTTCGACGTTTTGTTTCTCCAGCTCCGGCTTCTTGAGAGATACAATACTAAGGCCCTCCGGGCACCCCTGGTACCTCTTCTTGGAGCACTGTTGTTGCGTTGGGGAATACACTGTTCTATTTAGTTGCTCAATAATTTTCTTGGTCGTTGCTGGGGCTCAGTGGATACTGTCCACTGCCTGTCCATTCCAAGTCCATTCGGGGTCTTGTTCGGGATTACATGCGGCATTTTATTGTTGTACTTGAACCTACTCAACGATTTGCCCGGTCGCCGCTTGCGCGTGCGCGCAAGCATCGACCAGCTCACATTGAGCCGGCGGATGCTAGATGGCTTAACGTAGAAACTGTTCTCGGTCTTTACGGACGAAAAACCTTTGTTGATCGATTCCAAAGCAGACTCTCCTTGTCTTTGGCGACGTCAGAGACAGTTTGAGACGCCCGGATGTACTGCAATGTCGAAGAATTCGATGTGACAGTTAGAGATGGTGAATGCGCTAAGGGTTGACGTGGAAATGTTACTTGTCTTCCACAGACGACTACCCCGATTGTAACGATGCAGTATCCACTGCTTCCTTTCACCTTCCTCCGTGGGAAACACATGGCCTGGAATAATCCCAGCTGGAGTGCAAAGTGCTTAATTGCCACTCGCCGTGCTGGCAACTGAAGTTGAACGTTGAACTTTGGTTCAACCAGATATCCCTGACAGCGTTCATTGATTCGAATCCTAGCCTTCGGTGAGCATTTATTCACAGACCAATGGAAGAGCATAGAGTAATTGTGTGAGGGCTTTGAATGCACTCTCGGGAATTTATTCCACTTATCATGCCTTATCTGTGTGCACTGCATTTCCATATAGGGATTGATTGCCAGTTTATTTATTTAATTAGTTTGGTTTGTTATGCTATTGATCTGTATGATCGGTGATTTTGCTTCTCGACTTTGAGACCTGGTTCCGTAAACGGTACCAGGAATGTTCCTTCCCACTGTCTGGCAAGCTGTCCGTTGATCTATTATTCTCGAACCGAAACCTCGGCGGGGGACCTATGCTTCTTGATCTACTGCTTCTCCTGGATGTAGGAATCCCGGTGAGATCTCCTATCTGTCCCTAAATGAACTTCATTTATCCAAGCTCGATTCCCAATGAATATTGACTCGATCGCGGAAGGTCCGCCTCTGCACGATATCTGTCGGTCTGATTTTCTGAACATCTTCTGCAACGTTGCCGGTTCAATTCGGGCCCGAGTCATAGAGCTTTGTTTCCCCTTATTCATCGTCATTCACAAAGTTGCAATAGTCTAGATAAATTCATGCAGAACACAGATAATCCACCGACTAGGTAACGGATGGTCCGTGTCTGCTCTCCATTCACGGAGATAAAAAAATTCAGCAGAGTCACCCGTTCGATTCGGGGCTTGGTCGTGGATAGTGATATGCCTGATTCTTTTGTCTGATTTTTTCGACGTTTTAGGCGTTTTGAGCGCTGGTACTTGCGAGCGGGGTCATACCCTCATATTTGGCCCAGTACTGAATTGTCTGGAACGCTGCAATCCCATCTATAATCGAGTTCTGGATTCCACGTCTGAATCCCATGTTATGAAGCCAAGAGTTTGTTTTTAAAGCGCACGTATGCACATCCTTCAATTTTTGGAAATACTGGCTCCGTGGTGCCACACACACCCGAGACGGTTATGTGTTGGCCGATGTCTGTTCGAATCAGGCCGTAGTCTTACAATATTAATCTTTGCTCCCAATTTTTTTGCGCTGCTCTTTAGTGTTCTTTCCTGCACGCTGGTATTTCGGACCGTGCCTGCGAGACTGGGAGAACGCGTTCAAACCTTTCACGATTTACTTACACGCTTGAAACAAAATGTCAAACCCGAAGACATGCAGATAGCGTGTATAGTATAATAAGTATGTTGCAAATTGAACCAGTACATGAGCATGCGGTCAACCCACCACTCCCCACTCACCACTCCCCACCAATCCACCGCTCTCCACCCCTGCTTGACTCGCGCAGCCCCCGATGCGGACATAGCCAATGCACGAACCCCCACGCAACAGACTAATGCACAAACGCAACCAACAACACATTAACCACCAGCTTCTCCAGCATCCCCCCCGCGACGAAATGTACGCGCGCCTTGCCGACGGGTGTGTTTTCGGCGGGGGCGCGCCAGTCGCTGTAACGCAAGGATTAGTGTCTGCAAATTGAAGACCAGAGAAGGCAACGAGAAGGGAGGGAAGGAGGGAGGACGAAGAGGAGGGAAGGGAGAGGGGGAGGGAGGGAGGACGAGGAGAGAATAATAGAGGAGGGAGATGGAGGGAAGAAGGGAGAGAAAGGAAGGGATGGAGGACGATGGAAAAGGGGAGGGAAGAGGAGAGAGGGAGGGAAGAGGAGAGAGAGGAGGAGGAGGAGAGAAGAGGAATAAGAGAGGGAGGGACGAAACGAGGAGGGAGGATGAATGAAAGGATGGAAGGGAAGGAGGCGGAGAAGAAACAAGAAGGAAGCAAGGAGGGAGAAGAAAGGAGGGAGAGTAGAATCATACCTAAGCAACGTCACCTCCGCGTCCGCGAGCGGCACCGCACCGCTTTCCTCGACGCGCAGACGGAGGGTGTCCAGCGGGGGTGGGTTGGCGGCGTTCATGTTCATGTTGGCGCCGGGCATGTTGTTGGGCATGTTCATGTTGTTCGACATACCCCCAGCTCCAGGCATACTCATATTCGGCGAATTACTAAACATCCCGCGCATCGGCGGGGATCCGTTCAACCCACGGGGCTGCGCGTGTGCGTGCGCGGTGGGCGGGGAGGGGTACGGCGAGGAGAGCATCGGCATCGGACCGCCCAGGGACGCCGGGAGGGGGACGGGCAATTGAGAAGGAGGGGCGGGCTCGTCGTTGAAGATCTCGACGGGGCGGTCGACGGGCCAGATGTACCCGCCGGCGCTCCAGTGCAGGACGGGCGCGAGCTTGTAGAGCTTGAGGGACTGGTAGAGGACGGAGTCGCCGCCTTTTAGCTGTAATAAACGTGCGTCAGTGAACGAAAATAGGAGGAGGGAAGGAGGGAAGGAGGGACGCACGAATGGAACAAGCGATTCGGCAAGCATCACAGACGGATCGACATCGTAATCGTGCGCGAGTAAGAACCCAATCCTCCGCCCGCGCGACATCTGCAGCACCGGCGGCAACAAATCCAAAAACGGCTGGCTCGGCGTGAACAGCGGGTCCGCCCCGGGCACACCCGCCGCACCCGCACCACCACCCCCACCGAACGACTTCGCGAACACCGCATACGAGATGCTCATACGACACCCATGCGTGACCGTGTCGACCTCGTACTCGCACTCGCCGAGGAACGCCGTCCACTCGAGGTCGCTCGTCGGCGCGGCCGTGTCGAGCTTCTCGCCGCTGCCCTCCGCGTCGCGGATCAGCATGGAGCCGCCGCGGAAGCGCACCGGGAGGGTGATGCACAGGGTCGCGAGGCGCCCGTCGGTCGATGGGCGCAGGGCGCTAGCAGTGCGCGGTTGCGGGGGGAGGCGGCTGCCGGCGAGGAGGACGTCGAGGCGCTCGCGCCGGACGGTGAGGTAGTGGCCCACGGGGAGCGTGGGGAAGAGCGTGTTGCGGATGGCGTCGAGGATGGGGTGGTTGGCGATTTCGAGGGACGGTGTGAGTGGGAGCGTGGGTGGGTAGTGGAAGGCTTCGTAGAGGCTGGGATCGTAGCCGGGCGTTTGCGTGCGTTTGCATGCCGCGATGAGGACATCGAGCGCAGGCGGAGAGCCGTAGTCCATGTCGATGGGGAAGTCAAGGGAATGGGTTATACCAGTCTAGACGTACAGTTGGAATCGAACTTGGGCATAACAATTAAAAAGAAAAATGATCGCGCGCCTTGGACCGAAAGAAGAGCACTAACTGCGAAGGATCGAGCGGGATCCTCCCTGACACAGTAAACGGCCGCGACTTGGCGCCAATGAGCCTCGAAACGTGCTCCCGATAGACGAATTCCGGGTCCACTGCAGGCTGCGCGGGCGACCGATTCCCCATCGCAGACGGCGGGCGCGAGACGTGTTCCACCTCGAAGCTCGCGAGATTGGGGCTGCGACTCCCATCGGAGACGATCGGGCGGGGGGCACCGTACAGCGGGGTGCTGCTGGAGTACATGGAAATGGGGAAAGTGGGAGGTCGACGTGGAGGGAGAGGAAGAGTGCGCGCACGGGCAGTGGACTGGGTGCTATAAGAGGCGGGCAGATATCATCCGAATCGATAAATTTAGGCGTAACACGCCCTGGCAACGTGCCCTATGCTTGTGATCGGTATGATCCGGCGTCGAGGGCGCGGCGACAATGGGCTTCGATGTGGAGATCCGGGGAACTTGGGAATAAAAACTCCGCAGCAAAGTCCGCAGCACAACGCGTCGAGGACGTCGCCCTGTCGATATTTCTGCCGTTTGTTGCACACCAACAGCAGAGGGGCGACTTAGGCTTCAGAAGAAAGCTAGAAAGAGCAACTTTGAGCCAGGAAGCTGTGGTTAGATAACAGCGGACCGCGGTAGCCTAAGGACTCACAGGAGCCTGAGACGGACTACATAGCTACTCAGGCTCAATAGCTATTAGGAGAACACGTTGCACCGTAGGAAATGACCACTTCGGCGCTTCGCCGCAGGGTAAGAGATGGTGTGGGTGCAGAGTCACGCGCCGTGACGTGTCAAGTATTCACGGAGGTTCAATTCTCAGACTGAGAATCAAAAGATTGCGTGGGTCGGCGAGCGGCGCGGCGCAAAGACGATGCCGTTCTTGAGGGGAAGTTGGAAGGGCCAAGTAGTGTTGCCGCGGCTCGGCTTCCGGCGGCTAGCCGGTTCCGAGCCGATTGATTTGAGCGAGAACTATCACCAACGCACCTTCAAAATTTGCGACTTCAGAGACCCAAATAAGGTCTCTTGCATTGGAAACCTTCAGTTTGAAGTCCACCATCGCCAGGCCTCAACGGCTCGGGCGGCTTAGCCGAACCGAGCCAGCCGTAGCCAGCCGGCGGCAACACTAGGGCCAAGGGGGCTAAACGGAAAAACACGAGAGGAATAAGCGCACACGAGAAAAAAGGGAGGAAATGCCTATGGCCATCGTGGGGGTCGAACCCAAGACCTTCGCGTTAATATAACATTTTCTAAGCATATATTAGCACGACGCTCTAACCAACTGAGCTAGACGGCCAGTACACATGTGGCGAGTCGCCGAGTGTGGGGCGCTGGGAAGAAACAAAAACTGAACATACAGGGACTGAACTGAACTGAACATACACGGTCTGAACCTGGCGCGAAAGATAACACCCCAAAAGCAACGAATTTCTGCACCTTCTGTTCAACCTCACTGCAGGCCAGGAAAGACTCGATGGCGGAAGGTCCGTATCCACTTTGGGTTCCTGGAGGGTATGGACGCATTTGTGGATGTCGCCCGTTCGACTCGGGCTCGACCAACTTGAAGACGAATCCTTTTCTACATAACCTTCTATGACACTGGTAGCCGTGCGGCGTGAGTCCGATATTATGAGGAAGATAAATCCTTATTTTGTAGTAAAGGGTACAGAGTAGAGAGTCAACCTAGGAAGTAAAGTGACACCAGCACTATCAACAAATTGCACCCAAATTGAACCTCTCAGCGCTAATGATGAATTTACTTACTGTGCAATTTATTAAACCTCACTTCAACTCAAACATGACTCGATGGCGGCCCGCATCCACGTTGAGTTGAGAAGTTGGCCGATAAAATTCGTGGATGTCGCCCGTTCGATTCGGGCTCGAGTCATATCAGGTTCGTACGGTCGTTTTTGTTTCTCTTTTTCTATGCCATTGAATCCGTCTTACCGCTTACTTACAGTGCCAGGTACCGCACAATCCAGAATTGAATTGGGCTGGACAAAAGATCGGGGGAGCCAAGAAACTTAGGGGTACGAGGAAAAAAAATCAAGGCACAGAATGACAGGAACCGTGAACGTGAAGATAACGCCCGATTTCTGGTGCCTTTGTCAAACTCAGCTGCAAGCCATAAATGGCTCAATGGCGGAAGGTTCGGGTCCACTTCGGATAAGGTTAGTTGGCAGACGACGCTGGGTTAAAAAAAAATGGAACGACGTGGAAGGGCGGAGCGATGGCGGGGGTACCTGAAAAACATAGAGAGGTATGAGAGCAAAAGGCAAAAAATCGTTATTCGTTCTAATGGCCATCGTGGGGGTCGAACCCAAGACCTTCGCGTAAATGATATGATGTCTGTGACATATTAGCACGACGCTCTAACGAACTGAGCTAGACGGCCGGTACACATCTCCTAACTGGCGGAGTCCGGGGCGCGGGGAAGAAAAGAAAAGAAAAGCTGAACATACAGGGACGGTCTGAAACCCCATTGCGAAAAATAACACCCCAAAAGCAACGAATTTCTGCACCTTCTGTTCAACCTCACGGCCCGCCACGAGAGACTCGGTAGCGGAGGCTCCGCATCCAATTTGCCTAAAATACAGTTTGTGGATCACCCGTTCGATTCGGGCTCAAGTCATATCTTCTGCGGCTAACAGTCATTTTTTGTTCTCTTCCCCTCCTATCGTACACAAGGGAAGGGAGTGCGACCCGAGGATGCAGTTCAGCCTAAACACCAGTTGCCAATCAGGAAAATCCCCCATAGGAATTTGGCGGAAACTATCACGTTCGGAACGTTGCAAACATCAAGTGAGGATAAGTTTTGTTGTTTCCACAATTTAGTTAACAAGTTATGTGTGCTCAGTTTTGAAGGAATAGGCCTCCAAGACGATGAACAGCCAAGCCAACCACACATTTGATGGTGGCCGGGATTTTCCGGGGCACGTAAAAGTCCAAACTGGTATCTGTGGCCCAATTGTATCCTAAAGCCCAAGTTTTACAGGTGTTCTCCGGTATTGGACTTGCGTTAACCCTCCGACAAGCTCGGCAAGTTCCCGATCCGACAATAAATTTGTAGGTATTGTCTGCCCGCCGTGGAAAATAAATAACCTCGTGTATGGTGCGATGGGCTGTCAATTGTCAAAGGTAGGCAATGTAGACGTATAATGTACCCTTTAGAACATTGTTCACCACAAACTGCGCTGGGGTTGGATATTGAACGTGCACCGGGAAATCCCGGCCACCATCAAATGCCTCTGATGTTGTTCGTTGGCTTCCTGTTCGTTGTGCCAGAGGTCTAATTCTCTGACAGCAAGTACACACAGCTGGTATGCTATGCAGGTATACAGTTTCAGACAAATTTGCCATCCGAGAAGAAAAACTTTCTCCAACCACCAATTTTTCTTCGGATTCTATTTATGCAACGTTCCGAACGTCATAGGAAACTCTCTGGAGTTGTCGGATGTTCTCAACATTTCTAACATTTTGTGCAAAATTGTGAAAATGTGGAAATCATTCAGTCCAAAAAAAATCCATACAATTGTCAGACAGTTTGAAGACAATTGCGCGCATTTCATCTCAAATGCCGTCCAATAGCGTCCAATACAATATGAATGTGAATGATTGAAGCGTGTTTCCAGGTCAAAGGAGGAGGAGGCGGAGGAGGAAAGAATGGTATTCAAGACTACCTAAGTACAAGAAACAGCAATCATCTATCCACTCGTTCCGCCCCGAGCACAACTACACCTCCTGCAAATGATGAAGCACACAGGGAGGTCCATATGGCGTGAGTGGTCTAATGGCATGTAAGGATTCTGATGTGGTGAATGTGGACGTCACAACATACCGTTCATCAGCAGAGAGATCGTGGATGATGCCGGAATAAGAGAGCCACGGGTGAAAGAGTGCACTTGAATGTGGATGAGGGGATGGTGAGTTGTGCAGCGTTCCGCCGAATGTACGATGGGAACCCTACAGCGACATACATTTCAGTGACGGTATGAGATGAAAGTTGATACACATACCATAGAGCCGATGGATCGTCGGCATCCGCTGTCCAGAGAAAGCAGACATTGTCGCGTTCGCAAATGATCGGTACTGGGTCAGCTCTTGAGCCCCGTCTATCAGACATCAGGTCAGTGAAAGGTAGCATAGATAACTAGGAACGGACCAAAACTTAGCATAATCTGTTTCACAAACAACGTCGAGAAGCCTTTGAGCGCATTGCCGAGAAGCCTGTAAATGCATTGTGTGTCACCGGCAGAACCGAATGCAGGGGCACTAAGCGGTGGGAAAGCCCGAATATGCGAGGGTCAAAACAGGGAAGGGAAGACGCCGACATCCCGACTCACCAGCAGGAAAGCAGGGCAGCTAACTATGCACATTGGTCTGCAGAAAACATTGATTAGAGACGAAGGGAGCGGTGAAAGGCAATGACTTTCGGGAGTCGAAATGCGCTGCCGCAGGATTAAGGCGGGTTGACGTCGCTGCTAAACAACTGCCCGCCGGGGCGACATCTGGTCAAGAAGTCATCACAGCGAAGAAGCACGAGAACTGTGTGAGGACTCACTATGAGCACTGGGTAGCCTCGATGACGGACCACGAAGACTACGGATGATAGTAAGGACGATAGAGGTAAGACGTCCGCGTCACGCAAGTGCGCCAAGTCCCCGATGGCGATAGCCAGCTCGTCCGCAGGCAGGTGGGTGAAGGCGAAGAGAACACGCAGGCGGCCACCCGTCCCCAGAAAGGCGAGGGGCTGAGAGAGGGCCATGCGAGGTGGATGGCACGGAACGGTGGTGGTGGAAGAAAGAACGAAGAATGCCCCGTCAAGCATCAAAATTTGGTTCTGTGATGTCTTTGATCGGCGAACTCGTGAGATTGCCGCCGCTTGAACTTGCCGAGCGGAGTTTGAATGACTTGTGCTGAATTCTGCGAAGTTGCATTTTGGGTAAACTTGGCATTGGACTTATTAGAGTCAACTGTGTGTTTTAAAAGACTATCAGAGAACGTTGAGCACTGCTAGCCTCGGAAATACACCGTCAACCGCTTTTGATGGGATTGATCACGAAATGTCGAACAATTGTTGGAGAATCGGCAACATTTCTTTGACAATTCGCTAGAATGTCGCTGTTGTAGTATTGTCGAAAAATGTCCACGGTTTTCCCACAATTTCAATTGGGGGTTTTTCCTGATGTGCAGTACCAGATAAATTGCTATACAGCCGAAGGGGCAGGAGATTAATCGACCGACGGATATGATCTGGTGCGTGATTTATTCAACCTCACTACAGGCCGCGAAAGACTCGATGGCGGGAGGTCCGCGTCTACTTTGGGTTGAAGGCTTCCTGAATCATTCGTGGATGTTGCCCGTTCGATTCCGGCTCGAGTCATTAGAAAGAAAGCCTTTTCTTTTTCTCTGCCATTCCAGGGCAGCCGTCAACGCACATCATGCAGAATACGCCACTAACGTTCCAGCCCAACGTGGTGGTCCCGAGGAAAAAACAGGGTGAAAGGGCACGAAGAGGAAAAGTCGCGTAAATACATCCGTTAGAAACCTTATATTAGCACGACGCTGTAACCAACTGAGCTAGACGGCCGGTACACTTGAGCGCATGGGCGGAGTGCGGGCCGCAGCGTCAAAAAATTCTAGAAGTAAAAGATCGTCTACCGTTTGTTTAACCTCACTGCAATACATGGCTCGATGGCGGGAGGCCCGCATCTACTTTGAGTGCTGCATGCGCATATATCGCGCGTTTGTGGGGGTTGCCCGTTCGATTCGGGCTCGAGTCATTGGTCTGGAGAAGTTTTTGTTTTGCCTGATGTGGCAGCCGTGCGGCGCGAATGCACAGATAACACGCCGAAGATAGCATTCGAATTCCAGTCCGACACGACGGTGAAAGTCGTAAGAAGTTGAGTAAAATTCGACCAGCGCGAATAGAATTTACTGCGTGATTTATTCAACGTTAATGCAAGTCAGGAAAGACTCGGTGGCGGGAGGTCCGCATCCACTTCGGGTTCTGGGTATAGTGTACAGCATTCGTGGATGTTGCCTGTTCGATTCGGGCTCGAGTCCTATGGCCAACTTGAAGACGAATCTTTTTGTGTGAAAGGGGTTTTCTGGGGGCAGCCGTGCGGCGTCAGTCACCTACCGCACAGAAGGTAATTAAATTCTTATCTCGCCGTAAAGGCTAAAGAGCTGGAAGTCAGCCTAGGAGTAGGAGGGAAAGGTAAACCAGCGCTATCATCACCTGAATCGCTCAACATTGAATCTGCTGCGCAATTTATTCGACCTCATCCAGGTCATGGAAGACTCGGTGGCGGGAGGTCCGCGTCCACTTTGCATAAGATACCGCCGATGAAATTTGTAGATGTTCCCCGTTCGATTCGGGGTCGAGTCATGGATGCCGGTGTTGGAGCCGTTTTTTTTTCTTCCCGTTCTCTCGCACACAAGGCACACAATGTGCCACGGCGATGCAAGTGAACGCACGAGTTGCTGCACCAGTTTGATTCCTCCAACAGGAACGACGTGCAAGGCCCGATTTCTAGCGCATTTGCCAACCTAGCTGTAGGCCATGAAGTGACCTGATGCCATGTTTCGCGTCCACCTTGGATAACACTTTGACGGAGCAATTGATCTCTGGAAGTTGCCTGTTCGATCTGGGCTCCGGTCATAGTACTATAGTAGCTCAATTTCGACGTTTTTATCCGGCTTCAATTCCCTTGCTTTCAGTTTGGGATAAGAGAGGCCGGAAACCAAAATGGTCCTGTGGCAAGGCGTGAACATCTACATGAGAGTTGGGAGAGGCTACAAGCGGTTTATGCGTTCGTAGTTTCACCGCGGGGGATCCCACTAAAGATCATTAAACAGGCAATAAATAAAATTAAAGTTGGGGCGAACAACACCCAATCTCCGGTGCTGTTGGTATGATATCGCTGCAGGCTATGGATGACTCGATGGCGGGAGGTTTGTATCCACTCTGCTTGCTTTCTTTGCTTTCAGTCTGGACCGAACGAGTCACCTCAGATTTTACTGCCGCTATCTGGGGCACGGACCCTATCATAGGCCGACGTTCTTCGCCGTAGTTCGGGAAAGACAAGAGGTGGCCGTGAGCTTGTCGTATGCTTAATGGCGCCGGATTCTTTTTGAAAAGCTTACCATGCCAGCTAATAGATCCTGGACTCGTTACAGCATTTGTACAAATCAGCCGCAAGCTACAAAGACTCGCTGGCGGAAGGTCCGCGCGTGGACTTGCTGCGTTCAGGTTGTTCAGGTTGTTCAACACGCCGGTTCGATTTGGCTCGAGTCATAAGTCATGCATGGTCTTGCTTATCATTTTTCTTTGGCTTCGAAAATAAGCCGGTGGGCAATTCAAATCGAGGGGATTGTCGTCGTTGGTCCAAGCCTCAGCCCCTGCCTTCAAGGTTTGAATTTTGTGGTGGCCGTGCTATTGTGAGCTTTGCCGCCGGCGAACTATCCCGGTCCGGATGTGACTCATGTCAGCTGAGTCACCAAACGACACGCCGGAACAAGCCGACCCCACTCTTGCTTCCTGCCACCATGTCGTGCAGAGCAACTAACTCTCTGCGTTCGAATGTCTGTCTCTTGCGTGCTCTCTAGCATTGGGAATCCAATGTATGTCTAGTATCTGGATCGGTGCGTCACGCGGATTGCTAGTGCTGTGGAACTCGAGGCCGTTAGTCCATCTGGATTTTCCGTGTATCGGCCGCCCCGCTCTCTACCCATTCGTTCGGAAGTTCCTTCTCAATGCCTCCCCGCCATCTCGCCGCTCGGGATACGGTGGGTCAAATTGTTCCTCGAATGGCGGAGATGTCAACGGCTACTCCCGATTCGACGCCACGGAAAGCAACTCGGAATCTGCTTCGTAAGTGCATCCTTGGCTTTAGAAAGCTTGTTACTCAGCCGCTTGGTGAGCAGACTTATTTACAGGAAGAACCCTAGGACCCGCGTATAAAGCGGCGGCAGGTGCCAGCTCTTAACGCAACACTCAGCACTCACCCCTCTTCCTCAACATGCAGAACATACTCTTCATCGGTGGCACAGGTATTTTTTAACTCCCCCTGTGCAATGATTGTGTTTTTGAGCTCACCTTGGGTACTATTGCAGGCTACATCGGTGGCCCGATTCTGTCGCGCTTCCTCGAAAAGCCGGACCCAAACGTCAAGCTCACCGCCCTCGTTCGCTCAGCCGATAAGGCTGAAAAGCTGCGTGCGCTCAATGTACGCCTCGACATCGTCATCGGTTCGCACAACGATGCCCCGCTGGTCGAGCAATTGGCTGCCGACGCCGATGTTGTCTTTTCCCTGGTACCAGATGCAAATTACGAGTACAAAGGCTCTGAACTGACGCAGTCTATAGGCGGACTGCGACAACTTGCAAGCCGCAGAGGCAATTCTGCGTGGCCTCAAACGGCGGTTTGAATCCACTGGCATTAAGCCCACCTTGCTTCACATGGTGAGCAGTCCCGCAATTGCTGCCCGACATATTCTGATATGTGTATCTCCCACAGTCTGGAACCGGTGCGTCTGACAACCAAGATGGCTCCGCATCGAGATCCACTTACTTATCCCTGCGCAGGATGTCTTGGGGACGGCGCCAAGGGCATGTTCGCCTCAGAGACGGTCTACAACGACACAGATATCCAGCAGCTCGAGACCCTCGCCGTGACCCAACCACACCACAACGTCGACCTCGCGATTATAGATGCCGATACACAAGGTCCGCACTGCTGATTTTCTCCCCTCAGCCTCGATCATGATACTGAGAACACGTTACAGGATACATCGACTCTTACATCGTCTTTCCCGGCCTTGTCTTTGGCACGCCGCACGGTCTGCTGGCCGACGCGGGTGTGCAGAACCCGACGAACTTTGCGGTGACGGGATACATCAAGGCGTCGTTCGCCCGTCGCGCCGCGGGCGTCGTGGGCGAGGGGAAGAACCTCATCTCTATCGTCGATGTCACTGAAAGTTTGTGTTCCATCTATGATATTCATTGTAATTCGTCATCCTGACCATATTGATTCAGCTGCTGACCTCGTCGAGACGCTGTACCATGCCGCCGCGGCAAAGCGCGCCGCACACGGGACGCACGGATACTACTTTGTCTCCAGCGCGCACGTTCCGTTCGTCAAGTTCGCGGAGGTGGTGGAGACGCGCGCAGGGGCGCGGCGTGCGTTTACGCAGGAGGAGTTGGACTCGTTCTTCCCGGGACAAGTGCGTTTGATTTTCATCGGTGACTTCCTCGCGCCTGCTTACGGTTTCATGGTAGGTGACGCTCCACGCGTTCTTCGGCGACAACGGGCGGGCGGAGTCGGCAAGGTCGCGCGCGTTGGGCTGGGTGCCCGTGAAGGGCACGGACGATTTCTTGCAGGCGGTAAGGAAGGAGGTTGAAGGCTGGGAGAATTAAATTTGGGTGCTTGCCTTTTTTTTGTTGAGCTCATCCTTCTCTGCTGCGAGCAACCGGTCGATATTGGGAGTCAAGTCTGAATACAATTAGCGTTGATCTGAGAGTAAGGCCCGTGGACACTGGAGAGAGTCAAAAAGGATGGATTCTTTGGCCAACATGACGCAGGCCTGAGTCGAACAAGCTTTCGGCGCCTTGGATGCGATACCAGTTTATCACGGTTCGCCGCAGAGTCGATAGATCTGCACTTGTAGGCTTAGAATCGCGAGAATGGCGGATGAGAAGGAGAGACAAGGCGCTGATGTGGGGCCGTTGAACCATGGTTAAATAGTGGCTGAAGCTTAAGCAATGGGGATGGCAGACACCGCGAAATGTGTAACAAACATTCATTTCGCATGTATATAGACAATCGTAAAACATCACAAAGAAAACCAGGGATAGATATGAAGCACAGGGGTGTTTATAGATAGCCCTCACTGGAACTCTGAATTAGAGGCCGGACATCAGTACTCGCGTGTGTTGGAAAGCGATGGCACCGACCTTCAGGTTGGCCGTAGTAGGCCGGGCAGAGGTTGAGCCACTGGGGAGTGATAATCTCCGACTGAGGGCCTACGCGCTGCTGCGGGGGCGATTCCGCGAACACGACCGCCAGGCCAGCCCTATCGGAAAGCATGATCAGTGAGCGCAGAGTTGTTGATGAAATGGAGGCAGATTACTCAAGATGCCAATCGATGTGGCTGCGGGTTTGTGTTAGCGGGTTCGATCTCAAATTCGAAAAAGGCTTACCAGTGGAGGAACCAGGGCCCGGGGTTATCAGCTGGTGCGTTGATGGAGACTCAGACGTCAAGAATCAGATATTCGAGAGAGGAAAGCCTACCGCGGAATCGGATCGTCACACCTCCCTTCTCCACGGCAATCACATCGCGACGCGGTCTAAGGAGGGAATGTTAGCAAAGATACTTGCAATATGGTACAGTACCCACGGGTTAATGAAGTTGGCGGGACCCGAGGCGCTTTTGACGATGTCGAAGGCATGACCGCTGTGATTTGGTTCGTCAACTGGGTTGGTTATTCGAAATCTTCCCACTACTCACTGAAGATGGAAGGGGTGGGTGATACCTATTCAAATTTCAAGGAATGCATTAGAAGCGAGTCAAGCTAGGAAACAAAAAGAAGGGCACCATGGTCCGCGCCGTGAATGTTCAATTCGACGACCTCGTTGTCATTCAAAATGAACGTGTGCTCCGACACATTGAAGTCGGACGCGACTGTGGCACCGTTAAAGATCTTGAGCATGGTAGGGAGCGTCGGCGGAGTGTACACAATCCCGTTGATCTCCCAGACCTATCGCAAGAGTCAGCAATGACCAAACTGGAGACACGGGAGACGCCTACACCAGGGCCAGCCTAGAAAGACAGTAGTGCTCAGCATGTCAGAGATTTCTGCGCGATGGAACTCACAGCGTTGAACGTCAGATTTAGAACGTGGTCAGCGGGTGCATCGCCTCCGGGGGCGCCAGGGTTAACCAAGGTCTGAAGTCTTATTAGAAGCGTCCGCAATGGATGGAGAGCACCGGATTACCGCCAGTTGGAATTCCTGGAGAGGGCCGGCTTGTCCATTTCCGCCTCCGCCTCCGGCCGGTCCACCCTTGAGCGCAACGGGGGCAACAAGGGCGTTGGTGGTCGGGTCTGCATCAGGAGCACCTTGATAGCGCAGGATAGCCTTGACGTTTTTGGCGTCGACTAATTGGAAACAGTAGATGAGAATGTACACGGGGTAAGCATGAATTTCGCGAACGATCAGGATTGTTCCCTTGAACGTCCTGAAAGGAATATTGAACCAGGCTCAGAAAGAAAGAGGAAAGAGGAACGTACGATAGGCGCCCGGATCCAGTAGTTGTCGACGGGCTCGGTGGCATTGAGCTATATGATTGTGAACATCGAGTTTGCGTTCTTACAAGGGGCGTACGATGATACTGTAGCGCTGAGCTGAATGTCACATATATTATAAGCTAATATATCCGTGATTCGAACCAAGATACTGACCGACGTAGATCTCGAAGCTGGTAACAGCCTGGCAAAAATTGTTGAATATCGTCCGACGAGGATTCAGAATACAAGAAACGAACAAGAGGAACAGTTTCGATCCCGTCGGTCTCGATCACGTCGAAGATGTGGCCATCGATGGAAAAGGTGTAGGCAGCGTATGCCGATTGGTTGATGACGCGGAAGCTAAAGTAGTTAAAACAGTGCCAGGTAATGGGGTAGGGGAGTTACCGGTATCTGCGATGCATTCGAGTCGGTATGATTGGTATACTAGACAGCGACTGTGACTCACCGCTTGCCTTGCACGATATTGATTACAGCCCATGGAACCTCTGGGCCGCCGTTGTATCGCTGGTCAATTGTTCAGCGGATAGCAGATTTTTTATATCCTCTGCGGCACGTACACCAATCCCGTTGATGAGACCTGAAGATGGCACCGGAGTGACACCGTCAACTTTGAACTGGTCCATCAATCCCGCCGCCGGCGAGTGATACCTGAAAGCCGACATCAACTAAGTGCCAGGGTATAAATAATTGGATGGACGATACCAATCGGCGAGAGTAATGACCGTGCTCTCATCGTCGACGTCGTAAAGATGTCCAAGTGGGTCCTCAGGATCTGCGGAGAGTTATAAACGATATGCGAGATTGTATTCTCTACGCGCCATCTGCAAAAATGAAATCAGCCATGCAACTTAGCTCCCTGCGAAGATGGCTTACAGATCACGAGTGTACCGCGCTCGCCATCGACGTACTGAGTCGACAGATGGCTATGGAACCAATAGGTCCCCGTCTGCGAATACTATGAGTGTTGTTCGACCCATCGATATAAGGTAAGGAAGTAAACCTGGTTAAGCAGAGGGTAGTTGTATCTTTAGGAGAAGGAAGCAATTAGGAAGAGTGCACAGTTCCGCAACGAGAGAAAGTACTCTATAATTGGACGTTAGCGATGAGGAATGTTGATACTGAGTCGACTGACGGTAGAATTCTCCGTGGGCAATAGGGCCTGTGGAACGAGTTTAAACGACTAGAATGGACTAGGAGGAGCAAAACCGACACTGGTTGACGAAAGCTGGTCTGTGCAGCACTCGTAAATAAGTGGCCTCGGCACGAGAAGAATTGCTTACCCATCCTCGCTCGCAGTGCGGTCCTGGAAAATCCCATGCCAGTGCTATTCACCACGTTCAGATTGCCATCATAGCGCATGAAAGAGAGAGAGTGCTGACGATGGCCGTGGAGCGTCTCATCGTCGGGTTGTCCTGGTTCATCGTGACATTGATGTGCATAACATCCCCTTTGTTGGCAAAGAGCATCATCCCAGGGAATGTACCAGCCTGGATGGCCTGGCGAGGAAAGCCATCTGGCGCAACGGTGGCGTTCGTGATCTACGCAGGAGTGGTTTCATTAGCCGTATCAAATCAGGCTTGAGCGCTGGACTGACCGGAATCGTGTAAAACACATCCGCAGCGAGCACCTGGGCGATGAAGAAGGGGAGGAGGGCAAGTGAAGCCGCAAACTTGAAGACCATGGCGATGAGAGGAGCAGTGGTAATGAAGGAGGAAAAACCGCTCAACCTTATATACCTATTCACAGGAAACCATAAAGGGATCTGTCAATTACAGGGTCAGGTCCGCTCAACTAGTACCTTGGGCTGGTTGGGGTGATATTCTCGTGCGAAATAAATTTAACGTTCCTTGTAGCGGAGGGGTCGGTTTTTTTCGCGGTCCGACAGATGCGAGAGACATTTGAGCCCCTAAACATGGCTTGTGAGAAGGCAATATCCTTCGGCGCACCGCAGCACCAAGCGACCAGGAACCAGAGGGGCTGATTGCGATAACTTACATGTCAGAACTTTCGGGGAAGTGGCCTCACAAATGAGAAATGGCAGCCTCTGCGCTCTCGCAGGGAGTTCATGCTTAGCTGGGCACTTTTTTTGTCGGACGGAGGGTCAAGGCGCCAAGATTCGACTCTGCGGACGGCTGCTATCGCTGTCTCGAATAATCAAGTAAGCTGATGGAGGTACCACAGTTCAGGTACACAACTGGCCGGGTGTAGGTGAGACTGCCGCATACCACACAATCTGAGATTTACATACCACAGACGGGGACATATCCAATGGGCATTGGAACAATTGTGTAATGGTGCTGAACAGGCACCCACATCCTGCGAATCAGTACCAGACTCGAGACCGGTAAACGCACCTCCCGGGATTGTCGAGTGAAAAGTGCATTGAAAGACGAACTTCGGAGGTCCCTCTGTACCCGAAACCATGGCGCTGTTCCTGTTCTACCACGTCTGGACACGGAAGTTCCTGAAAGGGTAAAATCAGAGTTTCCGACAGCGAGGTACTGATACGAATTGCGATGAGCCTTAACTGTGGACCGTTACTTAACTGCCCGCTAGTGGAGAGTGTGCCCCCGTCATATCGCAATAGAACGCCGAGCAACTGATGCTGTGTACCGAGCGCTATAAACTCCCGAACACTTGCAGTGCGAGGTTTTGGTGTTCTTTGGCCAACGAGTCTCAGCAAAAAGGCCGCCACGGAATTGAAAAGCTGTGATTGACTGACCTGTGGGAACCCACCACTCCTTCGCAGACTCGGAGAGGGATCGCTGTACCTGACGGCTGATGCGTGTGAACCAGTGTCATTCCTGGATTCTTTCGTACACACGGTGCGCCTTCCTAGCCAAAATCAGAATGGGGAGGACGAAGAGAACTCAGACCATTGCCTTTGGATTGTGGTGGCAGAAAGCAGGAGCATGGTGGCGGTGCAGAACGCATCAGCCAAATAAGTGATCCGCACGGACCCAGCTATCACACCTAAAACAGATTCCTTTCCGACGCGTTAGAAGGCGCGCGGAAAGAAAGACCGGACCAATAGCAAAATTTGCTCTCACCTTTTAACCCGTCGGAAAGGAATTTGATGGGAAAAAAAATTGGGCTTTGGACGATATGCCGGGTATGGAGATTAAACGTTGAAAATTACTGTGCTACGCATCTTTGTCCACCTCGCGAGACTCACATTCATTCTTATCGCGCCTCCTACGCTCCACGTCTTTCTCTGCCCTCACCCATACCTCATCGTTCGCCGGGTCACGCATCTTCCAGTCATCGTAACAGTGCATAAAGTCACCAGTAACGACCAACCGTGAGTCTGGAACATTTTCCAGATCTTTAGTATATGCGGGAGAGCCGGCAAAGTGGAGCCTGACGACGAGGACACGAAGGTTGGGACAGTCCGCTAGAATATCTAGCAGCGTCACCTTGTTCGGCAGGTTGTAGTAGAACGCCAGAGGGTAAGCGCAGGGAGAACGGATAAGTTGCGTAGCCAATTTGCTCTGGTAACCTCCTCTCTGTCGTGCCCGAAATCGTGAAGGTCTAGGTGAGTGACGGTGGAGAACAGCGGGCGCACAAGATCGACGTAGGCGCATAGCCGCGAGGACAGGCAGCAGGGGCGGGCTCATCGCGCCCTCGTACAGCGTGAGGCTCGTGATCCCCGGACACGAGGCAAGGAAATCCCTCAGCTCCCCGGGCGGCAAGTTGGTCCAATAGGTATATGCCAGCACGCTGCGCACGCTCGACGCGAGAAAGGCCGCTGGCTTCGACTTGAGTGCTTTTAGAATGGCGAGGCTCTGCCTTCTTCCTACAAGCTTAATTGTCTTGTAAAGCATGGGCTCTATCCTGGCAAAGAGGTGAGTATCGAGAAGAACTTAGAGGGTGCAGACACCGCCAACTTGCCATACGCGAACACGCCGGGCGACAAGAATGAGTAGAGGCATTGACGGGGAATCCTGGGCCGCCAGTTCGAGTATATGTCTCTCGAGTTCAACGGGAAGGTGAGGCGAGCTGGAAGCCATGGTGGTAAGAGCAAGAAGACGATGTCACAGAGGTCACACATCAGCGCTCCTATCTAGCTGCAGTCGATCGGGAGGCCATCTGCAATACACCGGTGGGTGTCAATACCCGCCTTCTCCTTTGGAGTGGTTGGCTAACAAGTCGAGCAGAATCAAAAGAAAAAAGTTTCCCATGTCTTGAATGCGACGAGCCAACGACATTTGGACGACATTGTAATCCTTTCCGGAAATCAGGAGCGTTTGTACCATCAATGGGAGAATTTTATCAAGATTTAAAGACACATAGACTGACGTGAGCACAATAATTTGAGACAAACACAGATGGCCTTTCCTAGAATGCGGAGTCAGGCGCGCAGGTTCAAAACAGAGCAATGGAGATGGACCTTCATTCCTCCCCCTCCGAGTCATCGTACTTCCTCAAGAAATTTTGGGATTGCGTGCCGACATGTATGTTCATCCCCAGTGTACTGAGCTGAACCAAGGCATCCCAATCCACATCCCCGACATCCCCGCGATCTACCATCTCCCCCGGACGACTGCAAATAAGCCGCAGAACCCGGAGCTTGGACCTCCCATCTTGTGCCTCGTACCCTGGATATCGCGAACCCAATGCCGCAATCACCGGTTCGTCAACAGTGTGATTGTCCTGGCAGATCTCGAGCACTGCAAGACACGGCAAAAAGTCGACATCCGTCTCCCGATTGAGTGCCAGCAGGCACTTGCGTGTCAGCTCGGGCGCAATAGCTTCGAGCGCGACGACTATGAGATTACGCATGATGTGGAACCATTGGAGTGAGAGCCCGTCCAAATCGCGCGCCGAGTACCCGCAATAGGTGAATGTGGATAGAGAGGCGGACGAACGAGCGAGGAACGCCGGGACCAAAGTGCCAGGTGAGGACATCCCCACGAGCGCAAGGGTGCGCAACGCAGGGAGATCCAGAAGGCCCAGCAGGTCCCCTCGGCCGGGTGAGAGCGCGAGATACTGAAGCGAAGTCTGTATGACCATTGGGCCCGTAGGGAGCTTTTGGTCTTCGTCGAACGCCAAGCCCAAAGTGGCTTTTACGAGCCGTGGTGAGTCGCGCAGCATCTGTAGAAACTGGGGAAGCCCCATCCATTCGGCATACGTGATTTGGAGTGTACGAAGCACGGGAAATGGCACCGCAAGGGCAAGAACAGAGGGATGGTGCATTGTGGCACGGACGTGGAAGTGCTTTAGATGCCACGCATGTTTTGGTAGAACAAGGTCCAAGACCAATCCGGCTGTCTCCAAATTGAGTGTATCGAAGGCCAGGGTTATTGGCACAGCACAGGCACGACCAAACCATTGGTCGATTATTCCGGCGACTTCTTTGAACGACATCGCCGGGGGGAACGCGGAAGATATCTGGAGATCAGACCATAACTCGGGCGAGGAGAGTGCGATAATTCTCCAGGATCGACAGACACGGAGGAGTAGCAAGGGCGCAGAGTTGGGAGATGGTCTCGGCTCGATACATTCCAGGAAGATCCTGGATGTCACTTCCGGTGGAAGGGTGAGGATTGGGTAGCCTGACACGACGTTATGATCTGGCTCTTGCTTTCTGCGAGGTTCGAGGGTCAAAGCCTCGAATGCTCCTGTGGATTCAGCTAGTCCAATTGAGTTTTGGCGCTCACGGGCAGAAAGCATGGTGTGGCTTTCCAGCTCGTCGTCGGCTGAGCCTGGCTCGTGGTGGTTTGGTGGAAGAAGCAGTGTTACGGCGTGATGCGGCACGTCGGTTTTCCCACGAGTACACTGCCGTTCCGCCGGTTGAACGTTCAACGTCAAAGTTGGTATCGATATTTTTTACAGTGGCTTTGTTGTTAGGTTCAAGATTGTCGTTTCTTGACGAGCCCGATGTAACCAGGGCTAAAGTAAGGCAAATAACGAATCGCGGTGTCCATTTCAGTCCATTTCAACTACTACAAGTCCGATATCAAAATTCAAGATCATGTCCAGTTCGAGATGAAGCATCAGTTGAACATTAGTCGCCATTGCAAAATGCGTTGTAGTAAAAGCCGGCGGAGTGTAGCGCGATCTGTCCCGTGAGCTCCATGTAGGACGAGCGCCCCTCAGGCTGGATCACCTCCAGACTCACGCGTACTGCTCGAATTTGCGTAAATGGATCATTCAGAGAAAGGATAAGATAACAATGCCCGCACCAGTTTCGTTGCCAGAAATACTCTTGGCGGAGACCCAGCCCGTGGCGACGAAGGGTATGCGCGCCGTTGCAGGGGCCGTGCACGTTGAGATTAGGTACTGCCATTCAGTTTTTCAGCACGCATGAGCGGACGAGATAGGCATGGGCTGCGTACCCGAACGCCACATTGCGCATTTGGCCCGGCATACAGCGTCGCATTGACAACACCGCCGGACGAACCCGCCGCCGCGGTGAAACTGCATGTGGAGATTAGCATTACGGAAAACGGGGAGGAAGGGACGACTTGCTTCTCTCCAGCGGCGTTAATAACAGCAACGCTCGCCAGCACGGGAGCACCGTGTCCACCGAGCGGAGGAAGGGACAGATCGACGGTCGAGGAGGCGTCCGGTGCGAAGGCTGCGTTTTCTGGTTGTGGCGTGGCTGCGTCAGGCTATATAACACAGAGACAAACGAAACTCACTGCTGATGGTCATATCCGCACTCGTCGAGAATCCCGGGGCCGTGTTGAACCAGACCAATCCCGAGGCCGTCGTGTTCTTAGTGCCGGTTTGACGCCGTTCCGTGAGGCAGCGAGGGGTCCCTTGTAAAGTTGAGAGTGAGACAATATGTGTCGACAAGAAGATGCGCACCTGGTGTTATTTCGAAAGGCCCTGAGCCGATACACGCTGTGACGCTTGTGTATTTGCCTTTCTGTGCGCTTTCAGGTTTATATGTTTCCTCGAGAGGAACTGGCTCACCCCTTTGCCGATGGTAGGGCTCTGCAGCTGGTTATCTGTCAGCCACTGCTCCATCTCCGACCACCCGCTGACTGAATAGCGAAAAAAATGAATACGCATACAACAATGGTAGGAGCCTGTACGTACGAGATTCTAGTGCGCTGATATCTTGAATGGGGGTGCATTTGTCCTGCGGCTGGGCTGCGATACTCGATGTCGCAAGAAGAGCTAGCGTGAAGATGACGTTGTTGACGAGCATCGTGAGTGAGGTCGTGAGGTAGGTAAGTGTGTGTGCAATGAATTTACCTACGTCGTTCTTTTATAATAGCGCCAAGAGCAGAATGCAAAACGACGTGGCAAGAATCTTCGATGGATCGCCCTCGTCTTGCTAGATCCGGATTGCAACCGAGTAGCAGGCCATTTGAGCCCAGCGTATTCTGAGAGCCGTCGGCGTTCGAGCTCCGCTGTTTTAGCCTTGGCTGGTGCTGGAAGGTCAGATTCCTGTCCAGTCAGCATCCCGAATGCTTCATGGCGGAGAGCATGATGATTATTTGATCATACTCGGCGAACGTCTGCAATGTTGCGGAAGCTTGGCAAGGAAGATGTGTATCATCTACGGTGAATGGACTCCGTATAATCATTGCCAGCGGCTGGGCTGAGGTTCATGCGATGTTCCTGGAGGAGGGCCGAGTAGGGGGGCCGTTGCATCGGAGCGGTGAATTCGCTGGATGACCAAGTTGCTTGATTATTTGCTAACCATAGAGTAATCAGATTGGGACCGGGAGTTTGGGTTGACAAATAGAAGGGGACAGAGGAGCGGCGGAAGAAACTTCGGGGGCGATACCAGTCTGTTGAACATATAGCTCTCCGCAAGCGAAAAGAAAAGATTCTCGAGCCACCACCGGGTACCCCGCGTCGAACGCGCTACAACGGGCTAGTAGGGCGTAGAAGCATCCATGATTGAGCTTCTAATGGATATGCGAGACCGTGCTCCGAGTCAATACCGATGCTCCTGCGCTGAGATTCAAATAGGCTCATGGAAGGCATTGGAAGCTGGGAGCAAGAGAGGACCGGCAATCGCCGGCTCGTGTGGGCCGAAAGCCAGTGCACAGCCACATATGGCTCTTCCAAAAGCCCACCACCTGGACATTCGTCCAAGACACCAAGACGCGTCCAAGGCCGGGCACTGAACAATCCCAACGTTAAAAGACGTCAACGCGGCACTTACTCGAGGGCTTGCTGCGGCCTGGTGGTTGAATGTGGCTCTGACGCCGCGTATCGCAAGGGTTATCGTCTTGTTATCGTCAAATTTCCACTACATCCCCTTCAAAGCTGTATGTATTCGTTCAAGTTATCGAAACTCCTTGCCGGTAGACTGTGCTGCGAATTCAGACAGTCCACTGCCTCCTCTGGAAGGTCACGAATCAATCAAGAATACGCTTTTTTGCATTCTCACAGCAGTGGGGGCATCCGTGACTGGAAAGAACCATTTCCCGAGGCCTATATCATTTATTTGTCTGCTCCCCAGAAGATATGCAAAGGCTGTATATTGACAGACAGTAAAATCGACCCTCCGGAAGCAACGCCCTGCGCATCTCAAAATCTCTCCAAACCCATCAAATCTCCAGCGTCAGCCTTGTGAATTCCGAAAAAAATATCCGGAACAAGGGATGCGGCTGGCCTACCTGGGAACGTGGTGGCTACATCTTCTTCGGAAGCCTCGGCATTTTGCTTGCATGTCAATTGTGGCTCTGTGCTTTGATCGTTTTTATTTGGTGACGCTCGAACAATGGTCGAACATTCTCAATATGGTAACCTCTTCTGTTAGGGTGGCATCGGCATTGCTACTTATACGCCTTGACGCTGTGTAGATCTCACACCGTCACTATTTCCCCTAACCAAACGATGCATCCTGACTTTCGCCCTTCAAACCTCTCCGAGCTTCCTCTCACTAGCCGCGTATGTACCTGGTATCTTCCGACATATCTTCCTATCGCTCATTGCTGTCGCACTATCTTTTAGAGGGTGGCACTCCTGGCCGTAGATGCCACAGCGTCACCTCACGTCGTCATCGATCATCTCCTCAAAATTCGCGCCATAATATACCGCACGCCAACCTACGCGTTCGCGCGCCAATTCCTCCCAGTCATCTGGGCAATTCTCGATCCTCGACTGATACCCGATCCCGACATACCCGCCGTCGTCCAGCCCCGCGTTGTCGCGGCAGTCCTGGCCATGGACCTCCTAGCAGAATGTGGGGTTCTCGCGCCCGCCATAAAGAGCCACTTATGGCCACGTATCTGGCGTTGGTCCCAATTCATTCAGTACCACGCTGCATCTTCCTTCCATGGTGAACAACAAGTAACGCTCCACAAGCTGCTCTCACACTTCCAAATCTTCATATCCGAGCCCACCACGGCACAGCTGGTGCACGCCACGCCGGACGTGTGCGTTTTCGTTGCGCGCGCGATGATCAGCCTCGTGGACTTCTGCGAGCGGAATGAGGGTGAGATTCGGAATGTCATGCACCACAAAACCATCCACGCGATTTTGCTATTCCTAACCCCGTCCGACGAGTTTCCGGCGCAGCTCGAAGAGCTTGTCGAGGGTGCTGGCGGCGACATGGTCGATTTGGCGCGTCTGCTCGTCAGATATATGGCCGTTCTTGTTCGTGGGCTGGGCAATAAACCGGACGAGGCGGTCAGAAACAGGCTTCTCCACTCCTTCCTCAACGCCCACGGATTTATCCACACCCACCTCCTTCGAGCCACTGGCGACAACCCCGCCCTCCTTTGGCAACCTCTCGCGACTGCCCGCCTTATCCCAGTCATAACGGACATACTTTGTCGGCTCATCGACGCCGGTCCCTGCCCACTTCGTCGCAATGCGGTCGTCAATTGTATCAGGCAAGTGGGCCTCTTCCTCCCGGAGGCTGGAACCTGTCAAGTCGTTGTGGCGCTGAAGGCGGGGCTCCTTCGTGCCCTCGTGTGCACTGCGAAGCTGGTTGACGACAAAGACGTCTCCGACCCCGTCGCTTTACTGTTTGACACAGTCATGCTTCGTTCGACACTGCAGCACGGCTGTATGTCGGCCCTGTCTGCGGCTCTCGCGGACGCGCAGGACGCCGCACGCACTCCCGCCTTTGTAGCCTCACCTTGCTTTGTGAGGTGGAATAACCTCAGAGCATGGACGATGCGGCGCCTGGTGTACTTTGAGGAGTTTGAATCCCGTTTGCTCTCGACAAGATCATGCATTAATCTTGCGGTATGTTCCGACGCACGGGGGTTCTGTGTCGTTCTTATAATCCGCTGTTCTAGTGCGATAACCTACTGGTGGAGAAGAACAAACTCAAGCGCTGCTCAGCATGTCGTCTTCATTTATATTGTTCTCCCGAATGCCAAGCCGCCTGCTGGAGCAGCCATGGCCACCGCGCTGCCTGCGCGCAATTGCAGGAGGGACTACCCAGTAGGCGCCTCCAATCTTTGCATCTCTATATCGTTGAACTTATCCGATCCAGCCTCCAGAGCGGTCGAGCGGACAGACCGATTCCACGACTACGTCATCTCGCGCGAGTACCAGTCCCAGAGGCTCAACATCCTCCTTAAAAAACTGGCGTACATATACCGGAATGGCGACACGAATTTCTGCGTGGTGATGGAGTACGAACACGGTGCGATGTGTACGCCGCGGGTGGCGCCCATCGCGGAGTGGAACACCATCGCTCGCACCAACGGGCTTCAGCAGCGTGCTGACGACCCTGCCCTTCAGAGCGCAGTGGAAGCTAAGCGGGTGGAAAAGCATGTGCTGCGGACGTTCCATACGGACACAGTCGAGTCTGCTTGGATCTTACGGTCCAATGCGTCGTGGATGAACGAAGCATTAACTCATATGGCGCGTCAGATACCGCCCGACGTTGATGTTCTTCAGCTGGAGACGCTCAATCCGCGACTCTTTGGGCAGCTCCAGAAATTCGCGTCGTTACCAGCCCTGGAAACTTATGCACACTTGTAGAAGCACGGTCTCTTTTATGTTTTATGCTACATGATTTATATTACACAGTGTTCACTCCCACGCTTCTATGTGTTGATTTCGGGTCCACTCCGAGCGACTGCCGTCCAATAAGTTGCGGTACGGTTGGTTCGAAGCCCAAGGTATTGAGGGGAGGGAAGTGGCACAGGAACATCGAATAAACGCGGAGACGCAGCCGGGTGAGCAGGCCGTCGGGCCGTGCATTATGGGGTGATGGGTGGCTGCGGAAGAGGAAGAGGAGAATCTCAGACAATTCTCCTCTCGACCTGAATAAAAGAAAGGAGTCGTTTTCTGACCTTTGCTGGCCTCCATACAAGCCCAACGACGAAATGCGGTCCTCTTTCCGGTTGCCCCCACTGTATGCCAACCAAAAGAAAACCGTTTCCCCAGCACCGCTAACGAAATTCTCACAGGATGCGGCACGGTCTTCCCCGCACAAAAGGCGGCGTAGCCGCACAACGGTCAATGGCAGGAGTCCGGACTCCCAATTCTGCACGCACCTGGATTCAGCAAACGAGGTCCATGGCCGTGTTGAACCGCAACCAGCCCGAAATATACAGCGATTGGTACCGGCCTCCGACGCGACTACCCCGGTTCTGGTCGACCGACTGGCGTTACTGGGAGGGCGTCTTCCTATTCGAGGAAATCGTCGACGGCAAACTCAAGATCGACAAGCTATTCAAGGACGTCTGGGATGTCCCCGGAACTGTAGCGCCATTGGCGTACGTTGAGGGTGCTGGAGACGAGTACTGGGTCTTCATTGCCGATGGGCAGTATTACTGCTACAGGGACGAGAGGTTGTTCAGGTTCGAGGGGGAGTACCGTTCGAAGGAGGATTTCTTGCACAGGTTCCAGGAGTTTTATGAGACGGAGAAGATTGAGATCCCGAGGCAGCCGGGGCATGAGGGAGAATTGCTTTGGCTGTTTTGAGGGAACACGTGTACTTGACTTGCCCGATGTTACCGAAACTACCCGTACTGAAGCGGAAGAAAAGCTGCCAGTGTATAATGCTCCGCATTTCACCGCGACAAAAACCGGAGGACGTCACTCAATGACCGGGGCATGAGTCGAACAGACGGCTCTGCGGTCATATACGAGAAAGGCGCAACTCGACACAGATGCGGATCACCCGCTACCGGGTCTGCTATTCACCTACCAAGCAATGCCGTTGAATGCATACCAGCGCACAGAATTAGTCCCAACTTGCTTGGTTCAAACACAAAAGGAGTGCTCCACAGCCTTGCCGTCCTCGCAAGTGAAACGGTTCAACTTGATACTCATTTTTTTACCAGTGGCCTCCAATTCTTTGGCTTCAGTCCGAGACAGACCGCGCTTCGACCCAAGCTTTTTTTTTTCGAATTTCCAACCTTGCAACATGCCGTTCGGCCATCATCTTACCACGTGCGCCGGGGCCGGTTCGAGTCAGCGCCCGCTCACTCTTGTTTCCTCCCCCCACGTCCTTACTTGGCTAACAACTTCTATCCACTGCCGCGACTAGTCCTGCGACTTGACTACGACATGGGCAAAACACACTGGCACCTGGCTCCCGTCCTCCCAAAGGAACTGGAGCGCTATATCTTCGACATGGCTGCCCAAACATCGCCAGAGCAGATTCCAATCTTACTGCGAGTCGCGCGCCGAGTTCAGGTCTGGTAAGCCTCATTTTCCATAGCATTTTCCATGAACTGATTCCCGATACAGGCTCGAACCACTGCTGTACAACACAGTTTGGGCGAACGATTCCTCGCACGTAGCCAAGACCAAAGCGGTACTCAACGCCATGGACTCGCGCCCGCCCGAATTCTTCCAGCGCAGCGTGCGCCATCTCTTTATCGAGACGTCAACTTTAATCCCGCCCTACAAAACCTGCGAGCTGCTCAGCCTCTGCTCGAAAGCGGTCAACTTCGCGCTGCTGAGTCATTTTCCAGCGCCCGCGCTCCTCCCCATCCTCGGAGGTATGCGTCTCCGCCGTCTCTCGGCTTCGCTGACATGCATATTTGGCACCGCGCGCGCCATCGACCTGACGCACCCTCTCTTCAGGAGCATCACCCACCTTGAGGTATTCGACCACGGGATGTTCCAACACCTGGAGTATCCGGAGGTTACGACGCGGCTCGCCGCGCTCCCCGCCCTCACGCACCTGTGCTTGAACGACATGGTCACTTGGCCTGCGCTCCGCGCCATCCTCGCCGCCTGCACGCACCTCAAGGTGCTCGTCAACCTTTGGTCGAGCTACGCCTGTGCGCAGGCGCGCGCGGACGAGTTCAAGGGTACCACGCCCTTTCGGGACCTGCGGCTCGTCGTGGCGTGGGTGAGGGACTGGGCGGGGGATTGGGAGCAAGGCGCAGAAGGCGGCGGGGATTTCTGGATTGCGGCGGAGAAATTGGTCGCGGGAAGACGGATTGGGATTATGCCGGCGAGGGATATGTTTCGTTTCCCTCCGCTTATTGAGGGTGCCCGGCGTGGCTCTCAGCCGCAGGAGCCTGGGGCTTATGTCCTGTATTAGTCTGGCTTCTTGATTGTACATTATCATCCGGTTCTGTTTGTTGTGCTGTGTCGGAGAGCAAAAGGAAACACGTTCCACCCAGGACTCGACCCCGAATCGAACGGGTTTCTTCTTACATCCCTTGCTCGAGGGCAAGTGAAATATTCACCATCGATTCAGTATTGATTGACCGTTCTTTAACGAGATGGTGCGTAAGCTGTGCTTTTGCCCTATGTAGCTCCAACTCCATTTTATTGTGTCTGCTCTTGCTCTTGAATAACGGGGTTCTTTACTCCATCAGTTGTGGTGCAAGGGGTCTTCCTGGGGTCCCTTCTCTGTCGCTTTTCGGTCACTGCGGCCTGCGCAAGCTTTGCCGAATGGCCACGCAAGACGGCAGTTTTTTCCAACCACAGCAAAATTACACGGCCTCCCCGTTGCAGTCGAACAGCTGACCGTGCGCAGTGTTGAACTTGATGCATCGGGTAAGCGCAGCCCAATCCCAAAGACGATCAGCCCACTGTGCTCAAACGGTTCATTGCTCGCCTGACCTGTCCGCAGTCCATCTTAGCTACGGCGCAGTGCCTTTTCTCCGAGATTATTCCACTATAAAGGCACGCGGTGTCCCCAACCGACGTCCTCGCAATCCCCCCCCGTCTCGATGTGTGGCTCTTTCCTTGACTGTGCTCCCTCGGCGTGCTATGTTATCTCGATTCAAGCTTCTGGACTGCTTCGTGGTTCTGCGCGCCGCCTCAATCGTGTTTTTCCTGCCGGACTGGCCCTCCCCTGTATATCAATTGCTATTTCCTGGATCAAGGACGAATATACACGGCGTCAAATACATTCAAGGCCGTCTGCACATCTGGTGGCTTATTTTCTGGTCTCACTCCCTACAAAGCCCTCGAATGGTCTCAATTTGTCCTGCGACTATCAGTGCTCCCGCGTCTGGATTCGGAAACTAACGGCCCACTGCGCTCCATATTTTCACAGGAAATTTTTAGGTGGAGCGACCGCTCCTATGTATTAGTGGCGCGACTCCTGTGGACTGAAAATCAATTTATATGACCTTCGATTCTTGCATGATTGTGACGCCTTTCCACTATACTCATCATTGCTGACAGTCTGGATTTACGGCGGTGCTGCTTGAAACGCAACACTTGAACATTTTTTTCTCCTATAGTGAGTAAGTTTCTGGTTCAAACTTGGTTAGTTCTGGGGACTGTCGTCGAACTTCAGGGACATTCCATTCTCTCTAGATCTGGATATGCTTAATTTCCTCTATACCATAGATAGCGGGTTGACGTTCCAAGATCTGAGCTGCCGAAGCGGAGCGGAGGCATGTCTTGTATTGTGTAAACGCTCATTCAATACGCCGTACTAAAATAACCCATGCGTCATCTGGGTCGTCGATATATTATCATATACAAAAAAACACAAAGTCGGAATCTACGCACACGGCGCTGCGTGCGCCCGACTCGAACGAGCGCCTTTGTGAATGTAGCTCCGTGCTGCAGCAGAAGGTGGGCATGAGCATGGTCCGTTCCTCACCGCGCCAATGTATGGAGTGCAGAACAAGTCAAACACATGCGTGCGACCGGAAGGAAAAACTTGGTCAGAAATTTGTCTCGAATTAGGAGGGGTGCCATCGCTTGAAGTTTGCTGTAGCACCTGCGAATGTCGCTACACTCACTCACTATGAGGCTTGATGCAATATGCAACACACCGTCCCAGATAGATCTTTGCGTTGTGCACTTGCGAGTATGGACCACCCACCACCGCGCCAGTACATGGGTGTTGAACAAGTACGTTCACCGGATGGATTGGCTGATCGTGTAATTAGCCTGACCAAAGGAAACGCTTTACTAACCTAGAAACTGGATTCAGTGATGGGGCTGTGGGTAGCACAATCTCACATTTACCTCACACATAGGGAGTCTAGCCTCACCTTGGCCTCACCCTCGAGGGCCCAAATGAAAAGCAGTACCGAAGAGTTGGTTCAGTGTAAGGGAGGCGGCTTTCGGTGATCTCCGACGACGGATCAAAGCGACGTGTTCAACCACGTCTTCAAGAGGGCGTTGAACTGCGCGCTTGCGGCGCCGTTGAGTACGCGGCTCGGGAATTCTCTTTTCAGATGTATGTACGTGGCAGTAAGTTGGGCACGGTGAAAGTGCCGCCAACAGCCGCCATCACCGCCACACCGCCGCCAAGTGCCGCCAAGTGCCGCGAGCTGGCGGCACTCCTGGTCACATAGCCGCCATGTCACAGGGTAATTCCCGCCACTCATCAACTCCAGTGCCGCCACCAGCCCGATAAGTTTAAAACCAGGTTCAACCGAAACAAAATAACTAGTTGTAATACTGTTTTACTGCAAGACTACTGTATCTCTCGGGATGAGTTTCGTGGCTTGAGCTCCCCGAAGTTCTGAAATTGCAACCCCGAAAGGCTAACATATGTTTTGATGATACAACGTCGAGCAACTCTGTGTGAGACGATCTCGCGATGGACAAGCGAGAGACATAAAAATCGGGATTGTATTTTTTCAGCTTAAACGATGCATCGAAGCTAATGGAAGAGATCGTAGGAGATGCGGCGCGTAAGAAACGATTGTGAGACGAGTAAATGGGCCGGCGGTAAGTGGCGGTAGTAGCACAGCCACAACAAATCTGCCGCCAGACCTAAGCGAGCCACCATCCGAAGGGTTCAACTGCGGTTTGGATTGATTACTTCATGCATTAAAGAATCTCGGAGACCAGAAAGAGCCAGGAAAGACAAAGAAATAGCTGTTGAGATTACGGGAGTAAGAGCTAAGATAAGATGTGAGAATGTGAGTTTGCAATAGCGCTGTTGGGTTGGAAGGCTCGCTTTAGGGCAAACGGATGCCCTACGAGCAGCTAGCATTGCTGCTTATATACGTACAGACTAACTACTAGAATATTCTACAGGTATCAAGTTGCACTACTATAAATGGTATGGAAATAACTCGGGCATAGACCCGCTGCTACAGGCATGTTCCTCCAACAATAGCTGATTAAGTAGCGGTGACACTAGCCACAAATGTTGAACTTGAGCGGGCTTGCGCAAGGATATTAGTCACCAGCTTTAATCAATGCTGTTAGGCAAATTTCGACAAAAAGATAATTCCCGCAGCACGGACTGCCGCCAAATTGCGGCTTATACCCGGGTGCCAATTGCATCGGGCATCTCATCCTTGAACGCTCAGCGTGGGAGAAATACTGCTAAGGGGACGGACTGCTTGAAGGCTACCGCCAACCTCCGCCAAACTGTCACATTGCCGCCGTGTCACAAGTTGAAAGTGCCGCCGGATATGTGGGATTGCCGCCAAAGGACCGCCGCATCGCCGCCAAGTGCCGCCAAGGTGCCGCCATTCTACCGCCAACTGCCGCCAATTTTTCTTGCAGGTGCCGCCAACTGCCGCTGACTGCCGCCAATAATCGGTGACTGTTGAGTCTTAAGTCGCCTTTGGAATGGTAGTCCCGCTACATGAGGCAGTGTTTGAGTCGTAGACAGTCCCTACTGGTCTTATAAGAGCCAGGATAGGTGTTATTGGGGCAAAGGGAAAGTGACGCCACTGCCGCCCTTTGACGCCCTTTGCCAAGGGGGCGTCAGTGGGGGCGTCAGTGACATATTTATTTCGCTGAAATTTGCACATTCAAGTGTCCTAGATAGCGTAATGAAGCTTCCTTACCACATTGGCCGCAAAATTGAACGGTACCCATGTGCGATATGACTTAAATTTGCTGAAAACCTTGCGGTGGGGGCGTCAGATGCCGGTAAATGATGGCGTCAAAGGGCGTCAAGGGGCGGCAGTGCGGGCGGCAGAGGGCGGCAAGGGGGCGTCACCGGGGGCGTCACATTTCAGCGCGAGGGGCGGCAGTTCAAATATGGGGGCGGCAGTGTGGCGTCAGTTCATGCGTGACAGTGTCACATGGGGGCGTCAACAAGGCGTCAATGGGCGGCAAGTCCGGGTCGGAAAAAAATGAGGCGAGAACAGGGACCTCTCCAGGCTTCTCGGTACAGTGCGGCATGTTCAAAATTTGGGCATTCGTGACTTAGTCGGCTTCAATCGAGTTCAGCGATGATTCAACGTTGATTGCAGCCAAGTTGAACTTCGACGAGGAGCCAGTTCAACAGTTGTTGTCATTGGCTCATTCTTGTTCATTCCAATTGTTCGTTAAACTGATTGAAAGTTTAAGTTCTGGCCCTGCAGCATACCGAGACGTAAATACACTGAAGAACTAGGACGGCAGACTGAACTTCAAATATATGTGCTGCTCAGATATAGCGACATTGCTGCATCTTTGTTGGTTCAATCTCAATTGGTTGATATTCTAGTTCGCTGTTTGCCTCTGGAATCCATTTCACAAGAGAAACATGGACATCCTATAGGGCAATTCAGTAATATGTGCAAAATATGTGTGATACAACTGATGCCTATTTACTGAATATCGTGTGAACAACAAAATTTGAGAGGATTTCTCCCACGCAGCATATGGTAGATACACCAGAGCATTCATTAGCGCCCTTATTTACAATCCCAATTTTTTTTCTTTTGGCGATGAGGGCGGCAGTTGAAGCGTGACGTGACATGGGGGCGTCAATGTTCCTGGTTGAGGGCGTCACAAGGGGCGGCAAAGGCGTCACTTGGCGTCACTGGCGTCACTTTCACCGAGCCCGTGTTATTGTGACGGAACACCGCGTGGGAGTTTTTTAATTGCCGCCAACTACCGCCAACTGCCGCCATGGCGGTAATGGCGGCGAAATCCCTTTGCCCCAGTAAGTTGAAGTAACCTAGAATCCTATTTAATGTAGCTAGTGAGTAGGTAGATCTTTAGTTTTCTCGAATCCAATACCTCACCCACTCACTTCTGTGCGAACTTACTTGGTTTCTTGACGACTCTAGCGGGGTCTTTACCTCTCAACGGACTGGGACCTCACATTCAGTCGCGGTCCGAATTCGGCCGAATTACAAGCCGAAGGCTACATAGATGTGGATTGTTGCTGCACCTCTTGTTCAAGGAGAGACGCAACCTTGATGAAAATATTCTATCTCACGGCAAACCAACACGTTGTCGGACAGCCAGAATATCTTTTGTGTCACTGGCACCTTGATGATCGCGTACGGACTTCACGATGGAACTCCATCAGTAACGACGCCGTGCGTTCAACATCTAACATCACGATTGTGATCTGCCAGAGATCAGGACAGAATGTGTGCCAAATTTTAGTTCAAGTGATTGATCTACGGGAGGGGCTGGCAGAAGGGTAAACAGGTGTGGCTCCCATGCTCCCAGCCAGCCAGTGCATTCATCTACAAAAATATGGTGGAGCCAAGTGATTCGGTACACTCCGGGTAATCCTCATCCCATTTTTGCCACCTTGCTTCATAACTTTCGGGATCTTCGAGATGCAAGTCTATGCATGTCAATGACGTTTCGCTGAGGTTGCTCGCCCGTCTCCGGGACTCTATAAACAGGCTTCCCCATCGACCGATCTCTTCTACAGGCCGCTCAGGAAAGGCCTGGTAATAAATGCACGGTGAGAAGACTGGCCCACAAGGATATTGTTCAACACACCTCGAGCCACATTATAATATTGTGACACTGTTCCGCGTACAATGTGTGCCAGCTTTGATCCCGGTCCTGTCCACTTGGTAGCATAGGCGGGACGAATTGCTGGACGGAGCATAGTAGTTTCGGGCAAGCTGGGGATCCTCTGATGAGTAGACCCCATGGGATCCTGAAAAGTCTACGAACATATCAGTTGAGGTACCAAATTTGTTGCCGTGAATAGCGTACAACAACTCGGACGGTAAACGTCCGGTGGCAATCATGTTCCCAACTCGAATGCAGCCTTTAGCCAACTCACTGCATATATTGGCCCTCCAATGTGGATGGCTAATCATCCACTCGTTGATCACCAGCTTTGCAAATTCGCGCATATCTGGCCCCAGGTCCGAGCTGTACAGGATGGATTGTAGCGGATATACCGTTGCATGTATCTCGCCCCAGGAGATATTCAGCAGGTGGCGGAGAATGACGAGGGTTCTGATTGGGGTGGAGATCCATAGCATTCCGCAGCAGAGTTGGAGAAGCAATGGGCATTGAACCGCATGCTCCATAACCCGGCGAGATACGCGATGCCACGCAGCCACGCGGTCATCCCGACTCCAGGTGTTCGCGAATGTTTTGATAAAATCATGGTCTTCCCAACTTAGGATCAAGTCCTCTGACAGAATTTGCGCTTCCTGGATTGCGATAAGAGTTATTGAGCATTTTGCATACAACTGCTCACCTTTAGCCATGCTAATATCCCGAAATCATCATCTGAAATGAAATCATAATTTACCGCTGACAATAAGTGAACCAGCTCTTGGGAGGGTTCGAGCTGAGGTAGGAGGTATTTTAGAGTTTGCGGCAAACGAAACATACTACGCAGTGAGTTAGGACAGCGACGTGACACCCAAAGACACACGTACAACCCAGTAAGCGGATAACTATTCCGCACAGGATCGTCGTATTTGTAGCCGAGATCTGTCAGGAGCGATGTTGCGACCATGACGCCGGGCGAATCTCCGATAAAGAAGTCACCCGCACGAGATGGATCACCGAGAAAATCAGAAAACGACGCGTGAAAGAAATAAGGATGGACGTCGCCACATTCATCACCATACTCTTCAGTGAAGGCAATCACAGCGTGGAGGCGGCGGAGGCAGAGCCTGGTGTCGCCCGGCTCCAAGTGAAGAACTATGTCAATCTCTGCGAGTGTATAGTGTCTGGGGATGGTATCGATAACACGCAGGATTGAAACAAGCTGATGGTGCTTGGGAACTGTGGAGAGGATTTGGTTGTAGAGCTCATCCAAGGCACCGAATGGCGAGTTAAAGCTTGTCCAAGTCCCGTCGACAAGAGCTGCTAGCTGCTGTGCCGGTCGAAAGTCTTTATCATCCACAAATTTGATCACTGTGGTCGCGTATATGAAGTAGCCCGATGATTTGTGTACAAGATAATCAATCACTTCCTTCGATGGCCATGGTCTTGAGATACGAGCCATGGTAGAGTGTTCACGGAGAATGCGGCCGAATTCCGCCACGAGATATCTCCGCACGTCCTCGAAACAGCTCTCGACATCGAATGCACGGTACAAGCCATGGTATAATGGTTTATGCAAGACCTCGCAGATGTGGGCCTCCGGGCGACTGGCAATGATAAACCGGAAGGGTGTCCGTTGGCTTGTGGAATGCAGGATTAGGCGTAAAATGTTCTGTTGAACACTTTGACCCTCGCATTCATCCAATCCATCAATGATTATTGTCCATGGAGTATCGTGCATCCCCATGCATGGCTTGAGAATAAGCTCCTGCAGCTGGATGCTAAGGGAGCGGTTCACAAGTGTCGGATTCTCGGCCACCGTGCCGGATATTCCGGGTTTCAATTGCGGACTATTAACGGCGAGCTGGAGAGCGATTGTACTGAATAGACCCCTGGCGTTACCCCTAGCAGCATGTCCGCGTTTGAAGAAGAAAGCACCACCGAGACGCCCGTCATTTTCCAGATAGTGCGACAACGTTGCCATTATAGCCGATTTGCCAGCTCCGGCGGGCCCGTGTAGCCACAGAAGATTTGGTTGTGTTTTCATTGGTGGGCCAGACCATTGTAGATCGCCGCACCATTTCAACAATTTCTGTTGCATCTCGACTCGAGTTTCCGGGTGACATCGAGGCATGGCGTGGCCATCCGGAGGGTCGTGGAATGCGTCTGGTACAGAAGCCCGATGTAATATGTTGATCCCTGGGTAGTGGGAAGTAAGTAACTTTTTCTTTGCCGCTGGGGAGGTACAGATACCTGTTTCCACGTGGCTCACGGTGTTGATCACATTCCCGCCGATGAATGTACCGTCGCGAATAGTCATGGTCGGTTCGGGATGGGCGAGGGGATAGTCATCCCGAACGCCGTTCGGGGGAGGATAAGCATTACTATCGTGTGCTGGCGTGGGAGACGGGAGAGAAGCTTGTTTTTGGACGAGGTAGGGGTGCTGTTCACTAGAGGATGGTTGCGAAACCTCCAAGGCTTGTATTCCCGTTGCGATCTCTGTTCGAGCGTTAGAACCGGACAAATAAAGCGACTGGCACACACCATCCACGGAGACCATTCCGGCCTTCGCTGGAGTTCCAACACCCTGCCCGGTTGACCACGACACCACCCGGGGACATAGTTCTGGCACATTCTGCGGCCCTGCAGCGGATGGTGTCCCTCCCTGCCAAAGCTGTTCAGGATTGATAGCGGGCGCTTCAATGACGAGCTTGTGGTCGTTCTGGATGTTTACATTCCCGGCCGTAGAATAGAAAGTGCCGCCTTGTATGACCACAGAGCTGTGCGTGAAAAACGACATGGGTGAGGCGAGAGGAGGCGAGGGGGTTGCCACGAGAGCAACGTGGCCTAACGTGGGAGAGAGACACCGGGAACCGTGATTGCGTAAGTGGTGTTTGTCAGTCACGACAGCTGAAGTGATCATGATTGGAATTCCGAATAGGCTGGTGGCACAAACAGCTTGGAACTTTCGGTATCTGAGGGCTGCTTTGACTAATCCCGAGCTGTTGTTCGTCACGGTGCGAGCGGCGCTTCAAGGTCTCGTGCGATACCAAGTTTTCCTAATTGTCGGACACCTGGTCTGTGAGAAATTCGTAATTCTTGGGCTCGGCCCGGGATCCGGGATGATTTTGTCGCGTGAGGACATGGTTTTTTTTTTCTTTCTTTTTTTTGGAGCGTTTGGGATAATGAATCTCAGTCTACAGAAGCATTCCAAGCTCATCCGCTTGTGTTGCTGGGTTTTAGCCAGATCTTGCCAGGGAAAATGTCCAGGAGGAAATGCCGTTACGCACGTATATACCAGTGTGGGACTCCGACCCGAAAATAATTAACCTATCCCATTTCTGTTGTTCATGGGTTGCATACCCACTAAAACCCCCTCTTCATATGTCCAGTCATCTGGCAATGAATCTTCGTCCATAAGTAAGCCACTCCAAGTGTTCGATACTAACTGTTTTTTGAATGCAAGTGGTCCAAATTTTATTTTGTCAGTCAGAAGCCGGTCACGCTGTAAGATTGCATTGATCGCTTTGAACCAAGTGTCATGGATTGCGGTTGCAGAGAAAATTGTACCAGGTTTCTCAACTTGGGGTGTAGGGCCGTGGCGTTGCCCGGCAGAAACTCGCACTTATGCATTCGGTGGTATTGCTCAGTGGTTCTCCAACCTAGTCCCATTAAAAATTAGTACGCAATGCACTACAATATTGATTCCACAAATTCTGTTCAGTACTAAAAGGGATGCAACAAGGACGTCCAACTGGATGCAATGTTCGGCTAGACAAAAATCAATTTCTGCAACTTGAACTTCAAGTGCTGTGCGCCACTCGATTTCGGAGTGGGTATTAGCATCCATCAAGGAGATGCAATGGCCCTGGCACCTCTTCATTCTTCTCTGATACGGTGTGCGGTTAGTATACGAGTCTTTGGTTAAGTCTATGGGCGATGGACGGACATGCTTGCATGCCACGAGAGAAAGATTATTAAAGAACAAAGAAGGGGATATAGTTTCCTCGGGAGCAGGTCATGGAGGATCACAGAAATGAATGCATTACAATACAGAGGAAGGTCGATGAAATCAAGGTGGAATGTGCAGCGGAGTCGGGGAAAGAAGTCCGAGTCAAGTCCACAAAACAACATTAGTAGGGTGATTGGAACGTGATTAACACCGGTTTTGAGCACAGAATGAGGCAGCCACCGATTCACAACGGAAAGAAGAAAGGAGAGTGAGCAGGCAATTAGGCACAACCAGCGCCGGAATCGAACCCAGGCGAGTTTGAACCATGATTACCAAGACAAAAACATAGCCACTAATCAGTCAGTTCTAAAACCTAATGAAAAGTTGAAAAAGGCTTCAACACAGCCACTAAAAAGGGTATAACGAAATCGGCGGACTGACTTTCGCGGTGGTCTCAAAATCCTCATATGGAAAGTTTTGAAATGGACGATTACTTATTACATAAGTACTCGTAATTACTCGAGTGTCACGCAGTTTCCATATCAAGTGCCATGCAGTGGAGATTAGAATCGCAAACAGTCTTCCCTGTTCCGGGACGATGACACCTTTTTCTGTTTTGAATCGTACAAGGTTGCATCCCAGCATCAAACCCCAGCTCAATGATGGCCATTGACCATATTTCTTTGTCCAGAGCTGTTCGGTCAAGCCCCAAATTATTTTTTGCCCGGGTGCTTCACATTCTAGGGCAATGTGTTCTAATGTCTCGGGAACACCACAAGTTTGGCATTGGCCACACATCTCAAGGTTATCAAGGTGCGACCAGTAGTCTCCAACTCTGAACGTGTCATGTATGCATTTCCAAAAGAACTCTCGTGTTAGGCGTTGCAAAGTCAATGACCGGGTTGATTTCCAAATGGTTTCGTCTGCAGGGGTGTACCCGGAAATTTGTTCGACTGAGCACCGAATGCGGTCAAGGTTAATGAACGTTGATTTACGTTGTGGCTTCGGCTTCAAGCTCTTTATAATCTTCGTAAAGAACCTTTGCGAGCCTGTTGCCAGGAGCATTCCTGGACTTTCAAACATCAGGTCAATCTCTGTATTGACTTCAACTGAGCCAGCGGGCTGGATGGCGGAGAATCCTCTGTCAGAGTTTGACACCTTTTTGAACTGTACACGAGCTGTCCTCTCATTTAGTCGCGCGACGACTGCTTTCAGCAGCGTGAACACCGGGTCTATTACATTGTTTTCCCAATTTTGCCGGTCTTTAACAAGTGCTCGAAGTAAGAAGTCAGAGGAAGAACAGATGGAGAGGGGCACATTTGTGGGGGTGATTACTTGCTAAGTGTACTGAAGCACATGCGCTTCCCTGAACGATTCTGCAACACTATCAAGAGTCTCTACACAAATGCCGAGACAGTAGTGATGATAAATGGAGAACTCAGTGATCCTTTCTTGGTTACCCGTGGAGTAAGGCAAGGAGATCCACTTTCATGTTTGTTGTTCAACCTTGCCATCGAGCCTCTAGCCTGCTTGATACGAAATTCAGAACTCAAAGGAGTAAAAATACCAGGTACAGACCAGGACCTGGTAGTATCACTCTTCGCGGACGACACATCCGTCTATCTTGCATGTAAGGATTCATTAGATTCACTTTGGGATATTCTGAGCCTATGGTGCACTGCTTCAACAGCGAAATTCAACGAACATAAGACTGTAATTTTACCCTTTGGCCGACCTTCATTCCGAGCCAAAGTACTTCAAGAGAGACGACTCAACAACAAAGCTCGGAGGGGAGCTATCAAAGAAAGCATTAGGATATTACCAGACGGCCAGACCTGTCGCCTGCTGGGAGCTTGGATCGGAAATAAAGTTCCATATCTCACCCCTTGGCCTGCAGTGCTTGAAAAAATTGCCAGTGATCTCGAGAGGTGGAAAGCCTCAACACCGACTCTCGAAGGCAAGCGTCATATAATCAACATGGTTATTGGTGGACGAACACAATATTTGACACGGGTGCAAGGAATGCCACAAGAAATTGAAGAGACCCTTGTACGGGCGGAACATGTCTTTCTTTGGGACGGAAAGAAAGCCAGAGTAGGCCACGAAACAATGATCCTCAACGTGGACCAAGGTGGAAAACAGATCCTGGATCTTTCCGCCAGAAACGAAGCCATCGACTTATGGAATCTACAATCATACCTGAGGCAGGGACCTGACTGAGCGCAATGGTGCTATTTTGTTGATTATATACTCGCAAAATGTCTCGAGGCAACTGATTACCTTAACATACGCCCGGGTCAAATTTTGAATGTATTCTTACAAAACATACATGTCCCAATCTCCTCGAGAACTCGGCTGCCAGTGGACCTAAAGCGGATGGTACTAGCACTGGCTCGTAAATACAACTTAGCATTCACGGCCTTGTCAATCAGTCAAGACGTTGATAAGCCTGGCAATTGAACACCCGTGGAAATATACAATTTACATGAGTTTGCACTTGTTCAAAGGTTATACATCGGTACAAGGGTCAGTGCGAGGCCTGAGCAGCTGGCTATTGGATTAAGCATGCATTGAATTATCTGTGTGTCGAATTATACAATGATACCGGCTGGGATCGGAGTTAAAGAGACAAATTGGACTATTAGCTATAGGATTATCCAACCATCTCGGAGCAAGATTGGGGTTTTCCTGCATGTTCCTACCAAGGGCATTGAACAATTATCCATCTAGAATGTATACAATCCGAGAGGACAGAGGTTGCAAGTCGAACTGAGTCGATAGAGTTGTTGTAGCAGTTGCGAGGATAAGTTGATCCTTTTGTGACCGAGTTGAGGTCACTGTGACCACAGTCACGCATCGTCGGGTGTTCCAGGAGACTAAGAGAGCCTCGGAAGCCTCACAGCCTCACGGATAAATTGTGTGCTTGATGCGAGAGCATGGAGATAGAAGGAACAATTGTTGCAATTTACCCGGATGACTTGGTGACTTAAAAATAGGTTCATCAGTCAGCACGGCTAAACGGGATTTGATGGGACAAGGGTCCGACGAGATTCGCACTTTTGGTGCATTATATGGACTGGTTTTGGATTGCTCTCTGTCCCTTTTATTTATTTGGCTCATTTTAGATCATTATTTCACTATTTTCATATTTAACTTGGACTGTGACTCAATTAAACACCTGTAAATAGTCTCATAGTATATATAGGGTACCTAGATTCGATGTAACGCACTGGATTCTTCCCCCTCTCGAGCAGCCCCACAGGCAGTTCGTTAGGAGGTAGTCTCCAAGTCAGTGGCTCAAAGTGGAGCTTGTGGAGTTGAATGTAAAAGTTTGGTTGATTGGATTGATAGTTTCTTGTGTTGTGTTCGACCTAAGGTCAGCTAAAGCCTAAGAAATGTTCATACTAGTCGTAGGACCTCAGTATCGCATCGCTGGTACAGTGGACTTACTACAAAACCTGCAAAACTTGGGTGTTCGACCTATAGCTATAAGTGGTTCAGTGACTATTTGGATATCTTGGACGCGTGATTATTGGGATATTTGGAACTATAAGGATTAAACGGACGCGTGCATATACAGAGGTCGGACCTCCTTGGCTGAACTGGCTTAAAACACCTTCACCTTGCATAAACGGACACGAAGCAAAGGTAGCGCCTTTGTATAGCTCAGAGCTATTAGGACACGGAATTCATTACCTCTGAGGTCTCGTCTTCAAACAGCGAATTCGATAGGTGCTTAGGACGGATTGTACTTGTGCAGAACAGTGCTTAGGGCCTGTAAACCCGTGAATACGATAAGGACTAGAAACAGATTGTAAAAACCCAGCTAAAGCGGTGGTAGGCTGGTAGCGCCCCGCACAAACAACCTTTCTGTGAATCGAACTTCGTTCCTTCAGTCTCTTGACATCTTGAGTGCCTAGAAGACCAATTCAACGAGTTTGTCTAGCATTATTTAAAGCTTCGGTTTTGCTTCATTTCAAAATATTGTAGTTGTTCAGGTTGCAGCAGCCATATACCTTGGTTGGAATCCCCGAACTTACACGTCAATTGAGGGAGTTGTGGTAGTGGTTGAGTTGTGTTGTGTGTTCAAGGAGTTGGTTTCATTTAAGTGTTCGCACTTTTTTGAGTTCTATTTCCTGCCTCTGAGCGCACCTCACTGTCTCATTTTTCCACGGGCAGCCCCAAAGTCAGTGTTTCAACGTAAAATTAGCTATGCCAATGTGGAGGCATCATGCGACTGATAGGCAACAATATTTGAAAGCAACACGCCGGGCCTCTTCGACATGCCTAAGATTGAACATAAAGTACGCAATGTTCAGGATACTTTATCTATCGCGGATCGCCGGACAATTGTACCAAGAAAACCGCATCAAACCAACCCCTCTGGAATTGGTCGTAGGAATTGTGGCTGCCCATTGTGTTATCGCGACCGGACACAAAATTCCCGGTAACGTAAGTTACTGGGTTCCTATAGGGCGCCCTAATTTCAGAAACTTGGTGTAGATCACATTTTCATAACAAGGACAAGCAAAGATGTGTCATCAGTAATGAGTCGTGGTTCGAGAACGTAGCAATAAAAAGCCTTGTGTTCGGAGTTTTCTCCTCAACGTGAGCTGTAGTATCCTTTGCTGCATTTTCCTTTTTCTCCCATTTTCTGAGTAGTGCTACAAATTGCTGGAGTCCAAATAAGATCCAGTTGATGTGTCATTTTTGCTGCGTGGTGGATCGCCGCCGGAGGCGGCCATCACTTCCCGGGCGAATGATATCCCTTCGGCCGATAGCACTTCGGCCGATCCATTTCTCAAAATAATTTTTCAACGCGGTTGGATAAGTAAACGATGGTTCAGGCTTGCTCAGAGTTGACATTCATTCCAAAATTCACAAGATGTCAAGCCTGGGGGGACTTGGTCCATAAAGATTGTTCCAGACTTCGGGCAAATTGGCAATGGCTTGCATTTCAACGCACCTGGAATCCAAGGGTCTCGTTCCCCGCAAGGCGGCTTCAGTCCCAAGGAAAGACATAGCTGATGGCAGGGGAGGGATATTTGAACTCAGGCAGGGTCATTTCCACATTTGAGGGAGTTCACCGCAGCTTTAAGGTCTCCAAATTCTCTTTCTAGTTGACGGATTAGGATTTCACCGGCAGTTCGATGGCGCCATTAGCTGTGATAGATACTGTGTTGTGCAACACATATTTGAATGCCTATGATTTGTTGGCAATAAAACTGTGGAAATCCATAAGGGCTCAATGTGAGCTGGTTGATGCTCACGCGGACGCGTGGGCATCGACCGAGCGAATCTTTGAGCCCTTGAGTGACTGAGTCTCCATACAGCAGTGATAAGCAAAGTAATATGGCTTCTACGTAGTTGGACTGAGACGGAATTTTGCCAGTGAAAGCTAGACTCGTAACCAGCCTGCCACAGCAAATCTGTAGTGCAAGCACTATGCCGTTGGCAGACTGGTACAACTCGGGCCACGCCAAAGGGCTGAGCCCGGAGTTTGAATTTTTAAGCGGTGCCGAGCCGCGGCATCAAACGGTGGCTGCGCAGAGCCATCATTTCCCTTGTAAATCGGGTGTGCGGTACTCAACACCCATCGCATCCGGTGAGATTCTGAACCAGCCAAATGAAGGATTACGGTTCTCCAATCCTATCCTGTCTTTGGCCCTTGTGAATTCAACTTGAATTGGTTGAACGTAGCCAAGAAGAAAAAATTTCAAACTCCGGGCCCAGCCCTTTCGCTTAGCCCGAGTTGTACCAGTCTGCCTACGGCATAGTGCTTGCACTACAGATTTGCCGTAGAATGCAGACTGGTTACGAGTCTAAGTGAAAGCTATGTTTGATGAAAAAGTTTTTCAACCCGTTACCGGGCCCTGCCGCTTGTCGGCCTTACTCGCTTTATCAATGCCAAAATCCGGGGGAATGCATAGAAACTGCGAAAATGTTGATCGACAGTATTCTACCGAAATGGAACCCAAGAGTATCAAATACGGACTTATCGGATGAGCTGGCACTGTCAGACGAAGAAATTGCATGCAACCAAGGCTCGATAAAGACAGATAGTCCCATGTTCTTCGACTCAACTTTTACCTTATCCGAGATTGGGAATGCTTTCCGTATTTTTGCCTACGAAGACTACCTGAAACAGATACCTACCCGGAGGACCAAACTTCAGGGTCCTGATATAAATGAATTGACTGTATCATTACATGTTCACGTCTCACAGGCAGGCGAATTTGAACCAAGTATCAAAGTGGGGATTGAGAAAGGAATCCCCCAAGAGCGAAAATGTGAAGTCTTGACACTTACCTTCGATCGGCCTGAGATACCACGGACTTTCTCATCGGCGCTACTTGGAGCACTGCTAATTGCGTGAGGGCATCGTCTTGCAGAGGTAATTTTCCCTCACACTTGACAGAACTAAGTTGGAGACGTCGGCCAAATCAGCCAATTCAAGCCCAAGATGGCGCAACTCACGGGTACGGAATAGCCTCCAGTTCAATTTTGCCCAAGTCCGCACTGAGCTCAGAGCAAAGTCTTAAGTAGCTCAGAGTCACAGTCTTTGTTCGGCAGACATGACTGACGGGGATGACTAATGATGTGTCATTTGTCTACATGTAAGCCATTTTTTTGCCATTTTTGGTGGTAAATACTGTTTGTGAATGATTGGGGTAAAGATTTGAATGCGCGTCCAGCCTGCTATTGGAGAGCACTGAAGATATTCAGGGGAAAGAACGATCAGTGAGCAGGATTTGTTCTTGCTTGCCAACCTCGGCATTTCGGCGGCAAAAAGTCCGATGATGCGGATCGTTTGCATCCTTCTCCAATCCTTCTCTCTTCCTACCACCATGCAGTCGCGTCCAAGCTACGCGGACAAACTGGCCTCGGAGGTGTGGTCCAACTGTTGGTCCTACGCTAACAAGTCGCAGCTGAGAAGGCTGTGCTTGGTGTGTCGATACTTCCACACGGTGTGCCAGCCGCTTCTCTTCAGAGCACAGTCGATCGCTGTACCGTTTGTCGCCCCCGAGAACTGGATGGCGACCACGCAGAGGCTTCACTATGCAGACTACAGGTTAACCAAAATTGCAGCTACTGCCCATGCTTTGGCTGTTCGCACCTGGGACTGGAGCGGAAGTGAGGACATGGAGGAATTGTCGCACCTGTTCCCGCTGATTACACATATCTACATCCTCCAGAATGTGTGGCGGCGGTTGGTGGCGACATTCACCTCGACTCTAGGCTCGTTTCAGCGATTGACAGTGCTTAGGCTGCTGTATCTCGAGATTGGCCCCGAACTTCGGGCGACTTTGGCGACCTTGCCAGTGCTCCAGGATCTGACGCTAACGCGATGCGTCATTCTCACCCGTACGGGAGCTCTTCTTCCTCTGCGCAGGTTCTCCTTCTGCGGACGATTTGGATCTTTGTCGTCCGAGACACCGATTGAACTTGTCGACCCCGGCAAATTGGAAACCCTGTTCATCCGCGGGTCACCAACGATTCCTGCCGACGACATAGCTATGCTCTCTGCTCTCTCGGTCCAGCCTTTCCTCCGACTCGTCGAGCTCCGCGTCATATTAGCGCCCCACCATGCGGCCCTCCTGTTTCGCCTCTTGGATCGCTGTTCGGCACTCCAATCCCTCAATCTTCTGCTTTTGGACATGGACGAATGGAGGGAATCCTTGCCGCAGCAGCTCCCCGATACGACAGTCCCCCTACTCGAATCCTTTGTGGGGTCGCCGACCCTCGTGCGTCTCTTTGTCCACAATCGCCCTGTTGTCGATGTTGTTGAGAGCGCATGGGGCGAACTCCTCGCGGAGTCGGACCCGCTGGCGATAACGCTGCTGTTTCTTCAGGACAGCTCATGCGGCTCCGTCCCCCTTCAACGACTCACTGTGACGGAGGCGTTGCGTGCCACGCAAATGCCCAAGGTGTTCACGGCTATCACGAGCTTCCTCCCAGAGCTTCGCGAGGTTCGCATATCACTGCGAGACATCCCGCCGGACAGCGTGCAAAACGTCCATCAAGCGCACGGTGTTAACGCTGTCCAAATTGATACCGAGGAGGACGAGCAAGTCGACGACCGTATGGTGGAGCTGCGCGATGGATCCGTGGAGTACGCCCGCTCAGAGGAGGACCTCGAGATGGACTTCGTCGTCGCCGGCGGATCCATCAACTTGACCCACTACCAAGATCCAACAGAACTGTCAGCAATTCCTGTCCCGGCCCCAGCCCTCTACCTCCCCGGGTACATGTACGGTACGCTATCGTCTTTCTCGCTCCACAGTCAGCCTCACTCAATCCCCTCTTAGTGGACTTTGATCCGCGCGTGCCCGTGTTTGGCGAGCTCCCTGTTGCTGGTGCACTAACTGTACGTTCCCTTCGATCTATCCACCTACTATGCTCACATTCGGCACACGCAGGATATAATGGATCTCATCTCGCGCAATGAGATCCCTCTCCCGCCGCATCTTGAGATTCTGTGCTTTGTCTACCGGCGGCGGTCCAAATCCCTGCTACCTCTGGAACTAGCGCACCAAGCGATTCTTGCTCTCGAGCAGCTGTGCCCCGCGTTGCAGAAGATCCAGTTTGACCACCGGTACAGCTGGGTGCGCGCGCGGCATATGTGGACGCGACTAACACACTTCTACACGTGGACAAATGGCACTGCCGAGCCGATTGAGCGCGTGCAGATTGTCTCGCAGGTTTGGAACGCCGATGGGACGCGGAGGCAGGACGAGGCAGTTGTGGGGCTGTAGGTCCGTTGTTGCGTCCCGTTCAAATGGAAGCCATCTGTTGCATTTTGCGCTGAATTTTACTCGAGCCAGAGTGACAGACATATCTGTTGATCCTTTTGAGGCCCACACAGATTGAAACGGCGGTGAAGTTCATCGACCTGGACATTCCACAGTTCCGCATTCGTTCGAGTCAGTCATTGGCCTAAGCCATTGCTTCGTGTTTGTCATCGACGACGTGGGAGCAACTAAGGATAATAGATTACTGCGTCCGGTTACTAGAGGTGCGTCTTCTTTTTTTTCACTTGACAACCAAGACTGCGCCGCCAGCGTGGGGTCAAGTACAGCTTCCCGCCGGAGAACTCAACAGAATATACACACAAAATCACGGCGTCAAGGCGCGGCGTAAGGAATCGAGAGCGCGGAATTCCCTTCGTAGGCGGCACCGGATGATGGTAGCTCTACCTACCATGGTCCGTGTTTCAAAGCGGCAATGCGCACAGACAGGCTGGCTGTGCTACGATCCGTCAAGTCGTCGCACGGCCAACGCACGGCTATATAATCATACTGTCCCTTCTCCAATCGACGTCTGCACTAGCACTTTCACCTAATCATGTGGGGTTTCACCATCCTCTTCGGCCTGTTGCCGGCAACAACTGCACTCTTGCCGCGCAACCCCCTGACGGCTCGATACCCGGGGCTAGAAAAGAGGGCCGGATCCAGCTTCAAGGCGATCGACAGCTCTACCCTCGACAACTTCGGCAACATCCGAGTGAGTCTGAAGCACGAGAAACATTCAGGGTTTGGCGAACTCACTGTACTGTTGCAGTATGCCACCAACATCACTGTCAATGGCAAAAGTATGTCGTTGGGAAGTTTTACAATCTGCTCTTCTCTAACCGCTGCCAAAAGCTTTCAGGGTCGCGATCGATACCGGGAGTGCTGACCTCTGGTGCGCATAACATATGTCTGACGTGTGGGATTATCAGTTAAATCCTCTTCTACCTCACAGGATTCAGCCGTCCGCGGATTTCGCCTTCAACAGTACAGGAAAAAATGCATCGTTCGAGTACGGCGCTAACGCCGATACCGATACCAATTGGGTCAACGGGACAATTGGACTTGCCACGGTCGAGATGGGCGGATATACGGTCCCAAACCAGGGTGCGTGTTGATTCTCCAAGAAATGCTTCGAGCCGGATTAACGGGTCATTATGCAGTCTTTATGAATGCGACAACGGCATGTGGACTACTGCCTGGCTGCTTGCGGTTTCGCTAACGACGGATACAGCCTGGTGCTCGCGATCTTCTGCGCTCCGGTGACTCCGGTGCCATGGCGGATCCCGGGATGGACGGCCTCATCGGGCTAACATTCGATAAGCTGTCGCAACTTGACCGCGTAATGGACGACGACGGCGACCCTTTCCTACTGAATATTTTCAGGCAAGCACCGGCGGGGCAGGATCATTTCGTCGGCATCGCTCTTTCGCGGACTGACGATATGGAGGGCACCGCCGAGGCATCCTTCACCATCAACGAGGTTGATAGCACTTATTCGAACGTCACTTCGGCACCACATGTCCCACTTTTCCCAGGGTTGGAGGATGATATTGGGGGCAGGTGGAGCATCCTTGTTGACTCAATTACCGTGGACAACGCGTCCATCACAGTCCCGAATTTGACTTCCATTGTGCCCCGCGCCCCATCTGGATCCTATGTGTTTGTGCTGGATACCGGGGCGCCGAGCGCGGCTATCCCCACTAATCTTTTCAACGCCATCTACCAGGTTATTCCAGGCGCAACGAAGCTCTCCGATGGGTGGCAGCTCCCGTGCAACACAACAGCCATATTGAGGCTTAAGATTGGGTGAGCGGGAATCACAATACTCTTGCCGTCGTTCACTTCTGTCGCCAGCGGTGTCCAATTCCCTATCCATCCCTTGGATCTGTCGGTGCAGAACTCCACCGGATGTTTTTCGTCTTTGCAAGCAATTGACCCGGTCCCTGGGGAGGGTTTCGACGGCATTTTAGGTGACAGCATCCTGCGGAACATGTATCAAATGTAAGTTCCTTATTGATTTTTTGCGATAGTATTGACCTTCCTTCGGTATTACAGCTATCACTGGGGGGTTCTGTGGTACACCGGCGGCAATGCCTCGATGCAGCTCCTCCCACTGACGGATCCGACCGCCGCCGTAGCCGACGTCTCGAGTGTCCGCATGGCGCGCATATCCAATCAGACCACCTCTGGGGCCATGGTAGCCGCCGCTGCCGCCGCCAATACGGGATCATCGAGCGATGACTCAGATTCCCAAGTAAAGAAATACGGCCCCATCGTTGTCGGGCTTCTTGGCGCGAACTTACTGGTCGCGTTGATTCTCGCAACAATCGGCCTGGTGTTGTGCGTAAAGCGCGGGGCAAAGATTGGTCCGAGAGCCAAGTACGCGCGAGTGCAGGTTGCGGAGGAGGAGAGCAAGGCGTTAGATCGTTATGATGAACGACCGTACTCGGATTAGCCTAGACACTATTTGTTTATCCTTCGGCGAAGACTCTCATTAGAGATGATATATCAAGTAATCTCTATCCGTCTAGACAGACGCCCACTGTCCCCAACATCTTGAGTCGAACATGGCATATAATGTCCAGAATCGTCAGGCGGTGACACTGTATCGCGATGCTGCGTCTCCACGAGAAAAGAGCACCACAATCTCGGAGAGTATTTTGCATACACACAGGATCCAGGATAAGTGCAGTACAGGGAAAGACAGGTGAAGGATATGTGCCAAAACAACGAACAGTGATTGACGTGAACCAACGGCAACGATGGTAGAAGCCTTGGCGCCGATGTCGTACGTGGCCAGCGCTCCAGCTGTCGACATCGAGTAGAGGACAAGAGGCCAAACAAAGTGCTTGAAAGGCTTGAAGTCTTGGATTTGAGGCCTCAGAAAGAAACTGCTTGAAGAATGTTGCGGCGCCACGTTGACTTGGTCGCGCGTTGACTTGAAGCTTGAGAGAAAGATTGAGACATTGAATCTGATGTGTTAATGCGTGGGCTTGGCGTTGGCTGTAGAGAGTCAGGCCGGAGTTCACGATGGTGGAACTTGGTGAGAGGCAAATCGGAGGAGGGAGAAGGGAAGAAAGATGTGGGCGAGTCTTTTGATGGAGTCCCAGCTTATATGGCTGCGGTCGCCGTTGCCATGCGTGCAGCTGATGGCGTGGGGGCCTGATTCTATGCTGCCCGGAAGACTCTTCATAGCGCACCATGGCGGGCGGGCTTCTACGGTAGACGGCGACGTCATCTGGGATTGCCTTTTTCCGTGGGCAGACACGCCATGTCTGCAGCAGATCCCGGTGTCTGCGGCAGACCATTGCAGACCGACAGACCATTGCAGACACTGTTACGTTGCGTCAGACCGTCCGCAGACAATTTGCCCACATGGCTCGCGACTCCATCACATCAGCTCGCTTCAGACGGCGATGGCTCCAAAAATGGCCGGCGATTATGTTGACTTGTCGCGATGCCTTCGGACTCGAACCGACGCGCTATAAAAGGGCAGAGTCGTCAAGCTTCAATTACTTCCGCTCGCGCAAAGTTCCCCAAAATTCAAAGGTAAGTTTCTTTTCGAAGGTAGTTGGGTTTCATTTCCCTCTTGTTTCCCTCGCAAGTGGCTTGACGGGGTTGAATTTCTGTGGCGGTATCTAGGCTGTAGTAGATTCGTTACATTTGTCGTGTCGTCCATAGTCTGAAAACCATTCTTTTGCCCTATCTCTGCCGCGTCTGCGTTTCTGTGCCTGGCTGCTTGCCGAATTTCCAGCCCGCTCCAAACCTGCTTGAAATCTGCCCGTGAATATACGCGCCATGCCGTAAACGTTGTGTAAACGGCTAAAAGATGCCGCGGTCTGCGTGTCTGCAAGTGTCTGCCGGTGTCTGACGGTCTGCTTGTCTGTTTGTCTGCGAAGGTCTGCCGCAGAAACCATTGTCTGAAACAGACAGGGGGCAGTCTGCCGGTCTGAAGTGTCTGAAGTGTCTGCTACAGACAGCTTCAGACATTCGCGATTTTCCTGATGGTCTATGGAGAGAGGCAAGTTCTATCGGCCTCTATATAGTGATCGCGGATCTATCCGGGTCTACCGAGACACCGCTTTTCTACCACGTGGGCGGCCATTCTATCAGCTAAAAACCGATTTGCAGATGCATCAAGTTTCCAATTTCGATTGTTTTTCTTTCACAATGCAACGGTGGCCTCTGCACCTCGACGCGCTATCTCTACGAGCACTCTGGGCTGGCGGCCCCGTACTGGATTGGACGGGAGATAATGCCCGCCACAGCCTTCGACGAAGGAGCATTACAACTACTACTCGGACTTGACTCGGACGCCATTTCTTGGCGACACAAGCCCTCGCGAGCACACCTAAGGAGCCTCCACTTTAGTCACGTGCGGGACCTCTTAGGTACCTTTCTCTGTATGAGCTAAAGGTACCTAAGAGGTACCCCTCCATTGGTGCCTCCGATCCAACTATTTTTGGGCAATCCTCCGGCTACCTTTTCCGGCCTCCGTGGAACTGATTATCTGTCATACTGCGCTACGGCACGGCTTATTTGAATCCATGGTGGCCTCCTAGTGTTACCACGACGCCAATTATCGCATCCAGAATACAACTAAAGCTCTGTGCAAACTACAAGACAATCCTTTCCAATGCTATGTAAGTAGAGCTTGAGGGAAAGACCGGTCGCGTCGGAGAACAACAGTTTTTAAAGGCAACGGACGTCGGAGGCCACCGCGCCTTGGCTCGTTTAGCTCTGGATAAAATGGGAATTCTTGCTGGTAGCCTTGGCCACCTCTTCGAAGTCCCTCCGGCGCGCCGCGTCGCATGTTCAAGAGAATTCAGCGGATACGGTTGGTTGCAAAGGCAGACACACAACGACCATGTGCTTCTGGTCGAGAGGGCATAATTGCATGGGGAAAAAGTGTACCCGGCTCGACGAACCTAAACTGGTGGCCTCACCGTCCAGTTCACTGTTGACTTTCCTCGCAACACTGCTGGATCCATCGGACCATAGTACGTAACTACTGTCGTTAGTAGTCGTATTCTGGCTCAGAACGACCGGGATGCATAGATTGGAGGGCACCATGTTGCTGTCACAGTCGGCTAACAGGAAATAACAGGTGAGTGAATGGTTGAAAATTCCGCAAAATAAAAGCCGCTGTTTCGGTAGTCTGAAGCGTGTGTGTAGGACTTACCTATGTCAGATCCGACTGTGCTGGACACCGTAATTATGGAGGCCACCGGAGCAGCCAGATAAGCGTCATCAATGCCGCAAATAGATATCTGCAACCACCAGTTTCAACGCTAAATGCGCGTTTTGCCACGGCAATGTCTGGAATCTTATTCACGATGGATTTACAAGTGGAATTTGATATCTGGAGGCCACCAGCACTGGTGGTTGAAAATCAATCCAGAGATTCCTGACGTGAAACAAACGGTTTCGGGGCTTTGATACATAGTCTGCCTGCATCAGATTATAGTTAAGTAGCATTTGGATCGGCGAAGGATCACCGCCATACTGGAATATAGAGTAAGTGGGTGCCAATGTCGAACTTGTAATAAAACCAACCGTGTCATCCGCGTCAAATTGAACACGCACGAAAGGCAGATTGTACAGGTCCCCGAGAATTCTGCAGTAAAATCAGGAAGCATTGGGCAATGGTAACGACCAATTTGTGAATTTTATCATGAGGCTGATTCTAAGATTTGGGTCTGACAAAAAATAAACAGATTCCACCCACGTTTATTCGCGATCCGATTGGTTGATCGGTGTTACGTGACTGGCGGAGGGCCAGAATGGCGGCACGGAGGTCTTGGAGGCCTGTGGAGGCTTGGAGGCCTGAGAAAATGGTGGCGTGGCGGAGGAATCAAGGGCAATCAACGCTTAACCGGAATCGCACCGCAACTATTTCTCTGTGTTAATGGGGCCACGAACATCCTCGCAAATTATCTGACTCGCCAAGACTCAGGTGTACTCACCGTGTATTCATGTGGTGGCCTCATCCAAAACAACTCACTTTCTCACTTGTAGCACCTTTGTTGACTTGGCTGCAGATTTCGGCCTGAGTTTTGTTGAATGATTGTCTCACGGTTCAACCAGGGCGTACATCTTCGCTCACCGAAGGTATGTTGGGCGGCCATTGTGCCTCCCTCGCAAACCATATGTGGAGGCTGGCCTAATTATCCCCAGGCCGTCCGATTGAAAACAACAAGTAGGACGACGATATTGCGGGGCTTCCCGGGTTACTGGTGGCCTCCGCTGGCGTTCGGGACCGGTCGTATCCCTTGTACTCATCACGTTGAATAGACCAACAAACCAACGATGCAGGTAACTGTCCCATGGTTGCTGCCATGGCCTTAGCAGCGGCCGAAGGAACCGGGAGATGAAGTGATGGGAACCGCGGTGGCCTCCGAGGCGGCAAATGAACCGACCGCTGTTCGACTCGTGTTGTATATCGATGAAGACAACGGTGCTGCATCCTACAGAGGCTTCTCAGTATTTTGCATGCAGTAACTGTCCTTCTGTTAACATTGAGAGCCCACCATGAATTCAAAATAACCGCGCCGCCGCCCAGAATGTCATATTATTGATGCCGCGGAGGCCGGAAAAGGTAGTCGGAGAACCACCCAAAAATAGTTGGTTGGGAGGCTCCGACGGAGGGGTACCTCTTAGGTACCTTTAGCTCATACAGAGAAAGGTACCTAAGAGGTCCTGCACGTGACTAAAGTGGAGGCTCCTTAGGTGCGCGAGCACCAGTTACCTAGCGCTCTAATCTGGGGTGATGTCCCTCTGAGCCGGAATGCGATAGAAAGTAGAACGCTAGAAGGCGTGTAGACATTGACCCAGAATTGGCATTCTTTCCTAGACATGGCCTCAACTATGAAGGCCGCCATTGGACAAAAATAATTTGACTTTGTTTTCACAGACAATCACAAGATATCATTGTCTTTCACAGCCATTCATAGACCTTCACAGACAATCACTATGACCCTCACCAGCGTTCACAAGGATTCATAGCCTTCCAGTTCATCATGAAAATATGTAATGCGCAGCCGGTCGGCTCAACACGGGGATCAAACGGAGATCAAATGAATGTGATGCGGGTAGCGGCTCAGTCGTACCGAAGGTATGTAGTCACTTCTTGGAATGTAGAGCCTGAGTCACGTACCTTCAAGTGGGACTGAAGAGTAGCCTATACATAGCCACTACAACGCTAATGCTAGGACCTCACATCTCAATGATGATCTCATAGGCCGAGGGAGACAACAATTAAACCTTTTTTGAACGCACCTAGGATGCAACTTGTGGGGAGACGAAAAGTTTCTGCCGTTGTAAGAGTTCTTATGAGCTGTTAGCATGTCCGAGGGCACCCTCGAGAGTCCAGACTCCCGTGTACGGGAAATAAATTAGTGAAGGTTGGAAGGCATCCGACGATCAGCGGCACTGCGGCTAACATTCCGCTCGCTTGCAAGCGCTGACAGGTCGTTGTGAATCACCATGACCGGCAATGATTCGTCGTGAAATGCAAGTGAAATGCAAGTGAAACTCAAACCGGGATTTTGTCCAACAACGGCCACCAAACTCAACGCCCCGGCCAAGGCATGACACACCCCGACGTAAAAATTAAACTCATGGTCAACGGTCACGGTCGTACAGGCTGACGTGTCTCTCGACGATGAAACTCCATGCCAGGGAAATCTTCTGGACGGATCAGTTCATAGCCATCCTAAAAGCTGGCTATCGTCTTGGGAATCGGTACGATCCAAACAAGCTTCTTTCTTGGAAGAAGGCGGATACCTGGCCAACCATTAATGTAGGGCCCACCGTCTTCTGAAGGTGCGAAACTGATAGATGGTCCTCAGTATATGGCGACCACCAATGTCGCGTGGCGTCTCCAGGACAACCTCCAGGTTGTCCTCAAGCGCGTTGGACGTGAGGAGCTTGACGTTGTTCGCCATTTGCAATCTCTCCCGCAAATACCTCGGAACCACACCATTCCGCTCTTGGACGAGATTTGTCTCAAGGATGAGGAGAGCTGGCGACACTTATCGTCATGCCATGGTTTGGCCCATTCCATACCTCTCCCGAATTTCAATCTTTCGGTGAAGCTGTACAGGCTCTACATGAATTGATGACCGTGAGTTTTCTTTGCTTTTTTGACCCCAGTATCATCATACACCTTCATGGTTCACTCTAGGGTATTGATTTCCTGCATGAGCACAAGATCGCCCACCGGTCAGTATGAAGTGAACTTCCGAGCCCTGACACGGGATGCTGAGGCTGCCACTAGAGATGTGTGCCCCCCGAACTTTGTCGAGGATAAAACCGAGCTCGTGCCGGCCGGCGCCAACTTCAGATACCCGTCTCTTGCCCCCGATGGAAAGCGTACAATCCGCGCCAAATCCAGATCTCAGGTTACAGTGGCGTACTACATCATCGATTTCGAGCTCTCGCTGGTGAATCCGGGTCTAGCAACGGGGATCGTAGGACAGGATATATCTGCTCCGGAATTGCATAATTCAGGGGATGGATCCTACGACCCCTTCAAGCTCGACATTTATTGTTTCGGCAATATGATTCTGTCGAAGCTGAAGCCGGTAAGCGCGTTTAGTCGGCATTTCTTCCGATTGTTCCAATACTTCCTAGAATCTCCCTGAACTGGACTGGACACCGCTCCTGCCCCTGCTGGACAGCATGACCCACAAGGATCCCCGTCACCGCCCCACTTCCGCCAGTGTCGGTCAGCAACTGAAATTACTGCGAGAGGTCCATCCAATTGGGCCACCCGACCTTCGGAAGAGTCCGATCTGTGGCCTGCTACGTCGGTTGTTCCGGGGGTCGTAGGGTTTTATTGGTTTTATTTGCAGCTACAAACTACGACCTACGCTTAAAAACACGTCTCTCATGCTCAGCTACGGTTCGTCGCCTACTGTATCAGCATTAGACTAAATCTTAGTTCTGTGGCTCGAAGTACCGTTCACATACAACCTTTGGGTCCTACCATCCCCTTCTGCGTCCCACCACTCAAATCAATCATGATGTTTAACTTTAGTTGATAGACTTCCTGCGTACTAAATCCTCGCGCTGACACGTTGGGAAGTGAGGCTTAGAGCCCTTCTTCTCCCGCTCAATTGTCGTATCCAATGTGCTGAGCGGCTGAGATCATGGTTATACTGCTGCAGGCGGGCACATTACTTAATGCAATGTTTCAATGTTTCAACACCGGCGGCCCAGGTCTCCCGTCTTACCCGCAACTTGGCCGGCTTATCTACATCTCCATAACGCAAGTTCTTCTGTGAGTTTTTCAGAGTACCTCAGCCTTTGAGAAGCTGAAGGGGGAAACAAAAAGGTGCGGACGCGGATAGGATGGCATGGCGGGGTCCCGAGCCGAACTGGCACCCGTTAGGTAGTCCAGCTCGCGGGGCCTGCGGACTCAGGCTACCTCGCCTTTCCAATATTCGAATTTCATTCACTTGGGTATCAAGGACGCGGACGTCTGCCAGACGGCTATAAAACCGGTAGGTTCACAATTCGAGTTGGAGGTGAATTGGAGTTATTTCGAGGGTGTCTCCGAGTGAAACTCGCTCGACTTATCCGTTGGCGGCGAGATTTCAAGGTTGTGTGTTATCCCACCTCTCCTGAGGTATTCAGAAACGGGACGATTGAAGAGTACAAGGGTTGAATTGATTATAATTAAATATAAGTCGAGGTGGTGCTGGATTGATTGAGTTACTTCCGTAGCAAGCATGCGGATGGGTTCTGTGAGGGACGGTCCAAGGCACCTCCGCGTAACCCGTACAGACATCTGTGCAGCCCCACGTTGTGTGCTATGCAGGCTTGTCCAATCCAAATGACCCAACGACGTTAGGAAGGGGAGTGTATCAGCTTGCCGCCGGCGAAACGTTCATACTTCGGCTTTCCCCTTTCAGGAAGCTCAAGACGAAAAATAAATCCAAAGTTCAGGCCATGGCGGGGCCCCGAATCGAACAGGTACACGGCACTAAGTGGAGTGCGGCACTGGCACGCCGTGTTCAGATTCTCGGTCTACCCCGCCTGCCAATAGTCAACAAGCGAGGTGTTTAGAATCCGGAAGCTCTTGAGTGGACTTCATATTTGGATTTATTTCCAGTATAATGTTATCGTCGAGCAACTCGAAAGAATGTATGCGGTGCAAAATCATTCCTTGTATGATTCCCAGTTTGGGCTCGCTCGATTGAACCAGAAAAATAAAAAGAAGAACTACTGCGAGTGTATGCCGGGAGCCCGAGTCGAACGGGCGCCTGCGGCTTAGGGACTTGCGTGGTTTATCCGCTGCGCGGCGATGGTGCAGTTTACGTGTCAGCGCTTTGTGGAATACATTTTCGATATTCGCAGGTGCCCGCTGGATTAGAAAATCTATAAGCCCGTGACGATGATTCACGATTTGGCGGAAGGGGCCCAACTTGAACATCGAATTTATATTGCGAGTCTGGCTCGATTTACAGCTCATTCCCCACGCCGCAGTCTTCGGAATCGGCAAGTTCCGGGCGAAACAAAAAAAAAAGTACCGCTCTTCAACCATGGCGGGATCGCGATTCGAACGGGTATACGGTATTTAAGTGGAGCAGCTTGTCTGCACCATTAACACGCCGTGTGTTCAGACTACTCCGCCTTCTTACAGGGTTTTGCATAAGTTCGTGAAAACGCGAAAATTTTACGCGTTGTCACGTGCACAGTTAAACCGTTCCGGCGCGCATTGGGGCGAGTTCGACGAAGCCTTCATGTATGGTATGGGAGGCATGATACTCAAGGGAGGCTTGTATAGGAGCGAAACAGCTGGAGAATGTTGGTTGATCCAATTGATCCCGCTCGGCAAATGCCGAGACTCCGGCGGCATCGCTTCGGCATCTGGTTATCGACATGTTTTGCGGCTGTAAAAGACATCTGAAGGTCTTCTGAAGTAGACCCGTTAAACTCAATGCTACGGCATGGGTTGGCCATCCATTCATACTTACACGTGACCTCGCGCAAAAATTTCGTGTTTTCACGAATTTATGCAAAACCCTGTAAACTCAGCAAGCGAGGTGTTCAGAACCCGGACGCTCTTGAGGCGACCAGAAAGTGGAAACAGAAGACTCAATTGATGGTCCGAGTTCATATTCGTCCAGGTTGGGTTCGATTGAACCAGACGATAAAAAGGACGTCCTGGACAACTCGACTATATGTGCATGCCGGGAGCCCGAGTCGAAAGGGCGCCTCCGGGTGATCGATCCACATCTTATCCGTTGAGCGGGGATTATGACACTATCCCGCTCTGTTAGAGACTGGATGAAGATGTAGCAGATGATTGAACTTGATTCTTTGGGTTGGTTGGTTTGCCTGTGGGTTTAATTGCTTACTTACGTTCCAAGGCGGCGCTCGAATGAAGTACAAAGCAAACAATTATAAGGCAGTGCAGGGTTAATTTGCCAACGCGCACAGAAATCGATTGCATCCCAACGTTGTGTGCTATTCCGTCTTGCCCAATACAATGACGTCCTATGTAGGTTCACGCTGTAGAAAAGAGGTACCATACGTTTGCAATGGTATCAGAACGCCGAATGGGCTAGGGCGACTTGAACTGAACATTGAATATCATTGAGCTCGAGTCGAAGTACTTGTGTCTAGTGCCTAGTGTGAAGCGATTCGACAAGAGGAATTGGGGGTGCTGCTCCGCGCACGACACGCTATCCGCGCTCTCCGTTTCCGTGTGGCGGGGTTAAGGAAGACCAACAAAAAAAAAAAAGGTGCGGAGAACAGCAATGATGGCGGGGCCCCGGCTCGAACGGGCACATGGTGTTTACTCGGAGATCACTGGCACGCCGTGTCTTCAGGCCACCTCGCCTTCACCACTCGCTATGCGGGGTGCTTGGAGCGTGTACCGTTCAACGGCTATAAAATGGAATAAGTAACAATTCGGGTTCGAGTTCCATTATAATAGTCTTTGTGTAATCGACTGTAACTTCAGGTGTGGCTCGAGACTACGGTAGCCTGGATTCTTTGAAGGATGCGTCCAGACGGATGGTCCTGGAAAAAAAAATGAATTGTAGAATCAAAGGATCCCGGGAGGCCGACTCGAACGGGTGCCTCCGGGTTAATAGGATCCTCGATGTATCCGGTGAGGACCGCCATCGTGCCTACACCGCTCTGTTAGACACTGGATTAAGACGAAGCAGCTAATTGAACTTGTAACTGGAGACTATTGGGTGGTTGGCTTATTGGTTTAATTGCTTACTTATGTTCCAAGGCGGCGCTCGAATGAAGTACGCATGGATGAAGCAAGCAATTATAAGGCAGTACAGCTCCGCGAGATGGAAGGCGAGAGAAAAAAATCTACGCAGAACGATTCATGCCGGGAGCCAGAGTCGAACGGGTGTCTCCGGTTAAGCGATTCAAATTTATCCGTTGAGCGGCGCTGCGGCGAGCGCCGTGCTATCTATTACAGACTGTGAAGGTGAAGCAGATAATTGAACTTGAGACTATTAGTAGGTTGGCTTATTGATCTTTGTAGGTTCAATTGGTTGTGTTTCACGGCGGCGCTCGAGTGAAGTACCCTTCAATCAATCAACCATGATCAAGCAAGCTATTACGAGGCATTACAGCTTCGCCAGAGGGAATGCGAGAAAGAGAAAAATCCCCATTGTCAAGAGGCGCATACCGGCGGCGCGAGTCGAACGGGTGCCCCGGGTTAAATACTTGGATGTCTGGCGCACCGCGCACGAGGCTACCGCGCCTCTCTTAGCGATCCGGGAAACGGTGTTTGAATTTCCGCATTCAAGATTTGACACTATACACTTAAAAATAAGGAGTTGATTTCAAGGAGCAGAATGGCCCAATTGCAATCCGAAGTTGAACCCCAGTGAGAATCCCAGCTAGAGATATCGAGCTAAAAAGAGATAGATCAAGGAATCGAGATAAAAGAGGCCGATCGAGAGACCATCGAGAGACCATCCAGAAAATCTTGCATTTCTCAATCACATGGGTTTCAAATCCTTCAACAAGTCGGGGCGAGGTCCGTGCGCATTTAAAAGAAAATCGTACGATGTCGGAGTTTTAAATCCCCCTTCCTTCCTCCCACCATCTTCGCTCCCGCCTCTGCTCTTGTTTCTGCGCGCTCCCCCGTATCTGCGCGCTCCCCCGTTTCTCCCCTCGTCCCCGCTGTCCTCCCCTACCGGTATGGTAGCCTGCTCTCAGACGGGTAGTGGCTAATACCATTTTCCTACAGCTCCGTTTGCCTGCGTGAACGTCCTTGTGGTGCGTGTACATAGTGGTACAGATTTAAGGGATTTGGCGGGCGCGCGGACGTGCTTAAATCCACTGTTCGCGCGAAGTGTGTGATGGCGACGGCGCTCGGACGAACTGTGTGATCTGCACAGTTGAGAAGTGCCGTTGTGAACCGTTTGAATCGGACATCTGATGAGAACAATCCGGTGATCAACAGCGCGCTCGCATCTGATGCGCCAAGCGTCAAGAACGCACAGTCCAAGGCTCCAGTGCGACAGTGTACGGCCTGTTATCGATGGAATGTCGCACGCATCCCTCTTCCTGAACTGTCATCTCTTTGCCCTCGCTCACACACTTCGACTGCATACATGATGGACACTGACCAAGCTCTCACCGTGAACAATGCCGCGGGAAAGCTGGCGGAGGCCGAGAGCCTTCTCAGGACCCATATCAAGAAGAACGCCAAGGATCGGAAAAAAATGCCGAGTCAGTTAGACACGCGTGGAGCTTCTCCTAACTAAACGCTCATTTCAGAGGGCTATATGGAAGACCTTGAAGCACGCATCACCCAATGCAAATTTCTCATCGCATCTTGTACTCTTTTTCTCGTTCCCAAATTCACAATGGATAATTAATGTTTTTATTGTAGCTACCATGACTGTGAATCCACCCACCCTACAGGGATCTCCCAATGACCCTCCTCCCCGTCTTGAAGAGCCCAGTATGTCTCTGATATTGTTCAATCTCGAACAATCTAACTGGTTTGAAAAAGCCCACCCAAACGGACGCCTTGACCAGGACCCGGCGACGCAAGGCAAAGCTCCGTCAAAAGGTTCGTCGATGAAGGTCGAATTGTTCGTTGCACACAGTGTCGAACCGTTCAGTGCAAACAGTTTGAACGAACTGTGCTTTTCGTACCGCCTGGTTCGACTGTGTTTTTCTCACAGTCCGATTGGACTGTGCATTCGCAACGGTCAGGCTGGACTGTGCATTTCCGACCGGGTGGTTGGCCTGTGGATTCCCAACAGTCTGATGGAACTGTGTGCTACTGACAGTCCGGTTGGGCTGTGAGTTTCAGTCTGCTTGGACTGTTGATCCTTGACAGTTTGGAGTTTGGACGAAGCGGAAAGCACATTTTTGGCCATGACTGGCCGAGTGTTCACGTTCTATTCCTTTTTTTTTGTCGCGTTCCTGGGCTTTAAATCTTCGACTCATATCTGCATTGCAGATATCCCGAATGTGATCGACCCCACTCTCGATAATCGTAGCCCAGCCAGAACAAGTGCGCCTAGGCATCGCAAAATCAGTCAGTCCCCATTATCTGCCTTACAGAATGATTTGAAACCATTGCCAGTCGAGGTCGACCCATTCGATGTGATTGCACAGTCTCTGGACATTCGGACCGTCGCGAAGTTCAACAACAGTTTTGTTCATCACGAGGATGCCGTTCGAGCTGCAGATCCCTCCAGCACGGCGGAAGTGTTTATGGATCTCTCTGATATTGCGGAGGAGCTTATGGATCAGGTAGAGGAGATTGGTCGGGAAGCTGGGCTTTCCTACGCACAGTTGAAGTGGAAAATCGAGCATGCGGGAGGACCGCTCAAGGTTTCTGACTTGATTGGGCTTTACGACTGGCTCGTTATGGCTGACTACATAATTGTCGCTATTCCTCAGAAACCGGCTACCGCGTCTCCGAAAGGTTGGTCCATAAATTGCTCCTTTCAGTCTCTTGTTAATCGTGTGTTTTCAGTCGCCAAGGACAGCACGGCAGTGAAGATTTATGTTAACGGTATACGGACAACGATGACGTTCACCATGATGAACGAAGCTAGGAAGGAGCCATCCAAATATCCTGGATGTGTCGAAGCCGGGATGAAAACAGTTGCGGCTGTTTTTCAAAATCGTGTAAGCCTCTGATTATGACAATCTTGTCGAGGGCTCATTATATTTTGTAGAGCGGAAATGAAAAATGCATCACCTGTGCTTCGGGGCCGCGCGGTAGGGCTCTTGGAGATCGGCCTATTCCGCCGGCCTCAGATCATCCATATCTGGAGGCCTGTAAATGTCCTCTCCGTACTGCGGCCCTCGAGATGTGGATGATCAAGGTGACAGCCGAAGACGAGGATATCCCTCAACGTGGCGACACTGATGTCAAGAACAGCCGACTTGCGCTCAACCCCGACATCCTCAAGTTAATTGCCGGGGCCATCAAGGTTGCGTCCGGGCATGACGTCGATAGCCTACTCCAACCGGAGCCCAAGCGCCTGGAACATACCATTCATTGGGCGCTAGAAAAGTTGCATTCGATGGCCGAAGACGATAGCTCCATCTATGCTCCGTCCTTCCTGCAACTCTCGGACAAGCTCAAGGATACGATGCAGCATATCGCCGACGAGGATTAAATACAGTGTTTGACTAGTTCGAAGTACAATACACGGTTTCACCCAATTTTTATACGCTTAGATTGGTGCTTATGACCAATAGTCAAGATGATTGCCAGGTGTATAAAAAAGACACTTTGTGAATGTGTTGGCATAATACAGCTCACCCAGAGTGTCAGAGAAATACACGTGGTAAGAACCGTACATTTATGACACCCTGGCGGAAGTGTTCCACAACGACGGTCCAAGTGTGTCCAATAAAATACAGTTCCAACCATCTGCAACTGATCTCATAATCCTCTAGGTCTGAAGCGTCTCTGGTGGTTTAGCAACAACCCAAGCTCAAAGATAGCAGGATGAAGAGGTCAGGAGGGCTGAAATAGGTAACGATATAATTATGGACGAAGATTGACAAACTTGCCTCTTTGGGTGCAGATCACGAAAGTGCCTTGAAAAATTCCGGTCCTAAACATGGGGGCTCCCATAGAAACTTCTGCAAAAATTCAGCAGAACTGAGACGATATCTCTCTGTCTGTAGGTCCGAGATTCTGTATCAGAGTTGACTTTTCAGTGAATGATTCGGCAATATTTAAAATGTTGCCTTTTTGAGATCAGATCACAAAAGTGGGTCGAAGGATTCCGGTCCCAAACATGGGGGGTCCCATAGGAGCATCTGCAAAAATTTGGGAGACATGGGACGATATGCACCTATGTGAGCGTCTGAGCCCTTATTGTGGGGACGCAAATTTGGCTGTCAGCGGATGATTCCGCAACATTGATCAATATGCTACTCGAGTAGGTTTGTAGGTTAATTGCGAGCTGAATTTCTAAGTACATTATCCTTGACCGATTTAAATCCGGCTGCAGCCTTGACAGCGTCCCGAAGATGCCGCATATAAAATTCGGTGTGTTCGAACCGGACATACCGCTCCCCGAGATTAAAGCCTGCAGTGCCACATTGATGTTAATACCCATGTTCTCTTCTTTGACACAGTTTGCCGGGGGTGTTCCTACAACACAGCTTGCCGGCGTCGGATAAACACACTTGGACTGAGATGTACAATAAGTACACCCGCTCGGAGGTGCTTTTATTAGTAACACAGTCCGTCGGAGGTGTCCAATAAGAACAATTGGCGCGAGGTGTACAATAAGTACGTCCGCTCGGAACTGTTGGGAAGCTGCAATTCCTCTGCTGCATCTAGTAAACACGGTTCCAGAGCAAGGCCAGTGGGAAATTTACCAATCCGTGTACGCACCTTGTTCCTCTGAATTGTACGACAACCCAAACGTGAGCGCACCGCGCCGCTGCATCTCAGGCAGGCATACATTCATTTACAAATATTATAGCGCAATCTGCGTGTAAAACCACGGAGAAATGAATATTTCCTGGATCTTAAATCAACGCTAAATCCACCTTAAATCATCTGCATAGTCACCTCTGAGTTGCTACATAGTTGCGGTAGATTTAAGCACCCAAATGAGATGTGTATTGTCCACAGTTGGCGCGAAGTGCGATCCTGAACGGGCCGGGACATGTATATTTTGTACAGTTGGATGCCAACCGCATTATATTGCAGGTTGGAGCCGTCTTAATCTCGCATTTCAACTCTTTAGCACAGAAGCCATGATAATATTAATTGCGGCGATTACGGGACTTGGTTTCACCCCTCAATTTACGTTCCACCCGTACAGCTTTCATCAACCTGGTGAACTTCTTTCGCAAGCCCGGGTATTTCCCCTCGAAAATGCCATGGTCCCCACGGCACTGAATCTTGAACTCAGTACAAACGGCGCGAATGTTGCCCAGCTTCACAGCCTCGGAAGTGTACTCCGAAGACTTGAACAGTGTCGTCCAATCCTTCAGAGGAGTATTGAGGCCTTTTGGTGCGCAGCCATTGTGCCAGTAAGCTAGGGCGTCATCCAGTGTGTTCGTTTGGGGGATACGATCTGGTCGCGGCGTAAATTGAGGCGGTGTTGGGGACCGTGCAGGCTCAGCGGCCACGGAAGCAGGCGGCAGAACGGGCATTGTTACGGGCAGTGCCGGTGTACTCACTGGAAATAAAGCATGAGACTCATGAGATACGGCAGTCAACGGTAGCGGACAGACATACAGTACATACCAGTAGTTGCTACGGCCGTTGAGGACGCCTTGTCGATAAGGCCTTGAATTTTTGCAAGGAGGGTGCCCTCGAATCGGACAAGATCAGTTTTGGAGACCGCAGCTGTCGCATCTTCACCCATGAAAGTCTCGTGGCGGTCAACAAGTCGGTCGTCCATCATGATGTCGGTAAATCCTTCCTCGTATGCCATTAGCTCGTCCAGCAGATAACGCATCAGAGTCCCAACCTGTGGACCCGTAAGTGCTCGATCAACAGAGATTGCGGAATGATACTTACATTCTCATTCGACGACCAACCTCCCCAGAAAATTTCACGCACCGTTCAAAGTAATCTTTAAACGCCGAACGAAGACCCTCTGCAGACGCGAACCCTCGCTCAAGGTGCTCACATTTATAGGCCGTGAGTGCCCTAAGTGCAAGAGGCGTGTCCTCCGAGATCACGTCGAATGCAGTCCCAGATATCTCGTCATCTAGACGGCCCTCCGCCGTCCAATCCACGAGCCACTTTTTGCCACTCTTGACGTAATTCGCATACCCAGCCTTTGTCCGCGAGGACTTGTACCAATCCTCCGTCGTCTGCCGGCTGTCGCTGAGAAGCGAAGACGCCGAAGGAAGGGTTGGTGCTGTGGGCACCTTTGCCTTCCCGACTTTGGCAGCTGTCTGACCAGAAGCACGTCGTTTCTTCGAAGACTTCTTCGTGGGAGCAGGAGGTGCGGCTGGCGCTCTTCGAGTCGTCGAGGCAGTGGCTTTGGTGGTGCTGCGAGTCTTGCGCGTGGTTTCTTCCCGGGGCATTTCTACGCTGACGCTGCTGACACGAAGGTGCGAGGCGGCGTGGTGGACCAATGAGAGTCGATATTGATAAGCAAAGACTGACTGCTTTATACGCACAGTAAGGCACAAGTGCCTCATTTGCGCTGGTATACCCGCCGAACAGCTCAAGATCAACCGTGAGATTTAAACGGTTCAAGCCGGTATTTCCCAATCGGGAACTGCTTAAATCTAACACCTCGCTTCCCTAAATCTCCCAGGACTATGACCTACATAGTTGTTGCGCTACCCTATCCTCTTCTGATATCTCTTTTCTTTTTAGTCCCGACTCGTCTGTTTCACCTTTCGCACAGTAGACGAGTACGTCTCGGTGGCATTCGAGTTGCGTGTGATTGATCCCATTTTGTAGCTCCCTCTTCGACGTCGTAAATGTCCCACTGAACTCGTGAGTTGACCAGCTCATTGCGTGCTTCAACTGAACTGATATTCTGGATCCACAGGACGGTCTTTCCCCCCGCCTCTTCACTTCATCGATCCACAGGCCACTCGCCCGTTTCGAACGGCGCAATCCGAACGAACGGAGGTTCCAGGCGGGAAAGTCTGAGCCGATGAGCACCCGCCAGGGTACGGCGTAGATGTACAGTAGCACCATGTACCGTGTACAATGTTGAATATTATTTGCCAAATCTATCTGCCTGACCATATCTCAAGGAGCCTCGATGAACGTTTATTGAATCCTCGTTTGAGCCAAGGGGGAACCGGCATTCTAAAAAAAAACCTTAGGCCGATTTTCTTTTTTCCGACCTGACGGCGGGACTACCTACCTAACGTAAGCATTCCCACGCTCCATATATTGTAATTTCCCACAGGTTTGAGTTGCCGGGCGGTTCAGTTACCTGCGAGGTGCCACAGATACCTTCGCAGGCACATTACATTTGACTCTCAGCACCGGAAAGGTATGCAGAAGTGCAATTTGCCGCGAAATTCCATTTGACCGATGTTGGAACCGATGGCAAACAAGACCACATGTCAACCGCTTTGGGAACCAAATTCATGTCCTCAGTCTGCTCACCCTGGAGAAAGATCGTTGCTGAGGGCTCAGAAAAGCTTCAGTTGCTCCCCAGGACCATCCTTTGTTCAAATATTGGGGGGTCAAAAACAAAATTTTCCGGCCTGACGGCCGGACTACCTACCCGGCCCTTAGTCGCCGGTTTGAATGCCGGTGCCCCCTTGGTTTGAGCTCGATCTCGCTCTTTCGGCCTCGATTTTCATCGAGATGGATCGAGGAAAGTCCAGATTGGTGAGGGAAAACGAGAAACTGCTAATTTCCTCAATCTATCTCTTTTTAGCTCAATATCTCTAGCTGGGATTCTCACTGGGGTTGAACGCTGAGATCGGACTTTGTCTCTATTGTCATATTGATTGATTCCCCATCGGCCCCGCACGTGCACGTTGTCTGTCACTTTGCGTTACGCGTGACGACGCTTCTCCTCACACCACCGTGCTTACTCGACTTGCCTTGTCGCGCCGAGGATGGCCGCTAACGAGACTGGGTGCGCTGTCCTGCAGGCTACGTGCATAATCAAAGCTAACCCTGAATACTCACACAGATACTGGGGCGTGACACCACCGATCTCAGTCGCCGCGTCGTCGGAGCGCGAGCGCGAAGTTACGATCACGTTGATGGAGGAGCTGAGGAGGCAGGGGACGTTCGAGACGGAGGAGGAGTCGAGGAGGAGGTGCGTGTGATTTGCGTGTACCTTTTTTGTACTTGCCACTCGGCGCACCGCCTCACAATCCCAATCCCTTCCCTCCCCCCGCGCAAATGCTGCTCCCTCCGCGCACGCAAATGCTGACACATTTGCCAGAGAACTCGTCCTCGGGCGCATCGCCGCCCTCGTCAAGCGCTTCGTCCACACCGTCTCCCTCTCCAAAGGCCTCTCCGAATCCGCCGCCGCCCTCGCCGGCGGCAAGATCTTCACCTCGGGCTCGTACCGCCTCGGCGTGCACGGGCCCGGCTCGGACATCGACACGGTGTGCGTCGTGCCGAGGCATGTGACAAGGGAGGACTTTTTTGGGGTGTTTGAGCCGATGGTGAGGGGGGCGGAGGGGGCGGGGGAGGTTTCGGTGCGTGTCTCTCTATCTCTATACTTTCCCCGATGTGCGGATTATTGGAAAGGGAGTTGATTAAGGATGCGCACAGGGCGTCCCCGACGCATTCGTCCCCATCATCAAAGCCAAGATCTCGGGCGTCGAGCTCGACCTGCTCGTCGCCCCGCTCAACATGAGCGCTATACCAGAGGACCTGTCGTTGCAGGACAACAATGTGCTGAAGAATCTGGATGAGAGCGTTGTAAGGAGCGTTAATGGTGCGTTCTCCTTCCTCCCTTCTCCCTTCTCCCACTCTTCATCCTGCCTTCCCCGTACCGTCCCCGTCCCTCGCGTCCTTCGTCGTCGCGGGTTATACTGATGGTTATTGATTGTTTTCGCGCGCAGGCACCCGCCTAACAGACGAGCTGCTGCGGCTCATCCCGAACGTGCAGGTGTTCCGCGATGCGTTGCGGTGTATCAAGCTTTGGGCGCAGCGTGCGTGTCCCGTTCCTCCTCTATCTCTCGTTCTCCTCCTTCTATCACGGCACCTTTCCTCCTTCTATCACGGCGGCTCGTAACGCCTTCCCCCCGTTCTTGCATCCATCCTGTCTCGGTCGCTGCCAGTCCCCTCCCTCACTTCCTTCCCTGGCCCACCCTCCCTGCGCCCCCGTCCCTTTGATGTCTCGGACGGTTGCTCCCCTGTCGCCCATCCCTCCCTATCCCTCCCCTCCCTCTCCCCCTACCCAATTCGGCGCTAGCCTCCCCTTCCCTCTCCCCTCCCCATTCTCCCCCCTTCTTCTTCCTTCCCTCTTCTTTCCCTCCTCCCTCTCCCTCCTTCCCCCCTTCTTCGCCCTCACTATCGCCCTTCGGCGCTTAACCCCCCTCTTGTTGCTCGGCGCTCACCCCCCCTCCCTTCGTAGGCAAAGCGATCTACTCCAACATCAACGGCTTCCTCGGCGGCGTCGCCTGGGCCATGCTCGTCGCGCGCATCTGCCAGCTCTACCCCAACGCCGTCGCCGGCGCGGTCGTGGCGCGGTTTTTTACGGTTGTTGGAAGGTGGTGCGTTTGATTTTTTTCTGTTTCTTCCCGTTCTTGTACCAAGTTCTATACATTCCATCTGGATCGGAGTCTCTTGTTAACGCTCCCTCGTCCGTCCGTCCGTCCTCCCTCTTCATCCCTTAGTTCAGTATCGCCCCCTAAAACTTCCGTCATTCATTTCCCACCTTATTCGTCTTCTTTGCTTAGACCTCAGGCGGAGGCGCTGACGCTACCGCGCCCGTGTTTTGCTTGCCTCCTTTTTTTTGGGGGGGGGTCGCGTCGTCGTGTCGATTGCATACGCGGACGTGGCGTGTGCGCGGTTATTGTTCCAGAACGTTACCCCACCTCGCTTTTCGTACACGTGTACACATCCCTCTTTCCTTTCTCAAGCCACCGGAGCCGCACGCCTCTTTTGTAGCCCCGTCCTTCCCCTCTTAAACTTACTCTTCCTTCTTCCTTCCACCCTCTCCTCTTCCCTCCCTCCCTCCTCACCTCCCTTCATCTTCTCTTGTCTGACACTCGTATTCCTTTGACGTTCCTCGTTAACGCGCGCATGTGTTTGTTTACAGGCAATGGCCGCAGCCCGTGCTGCTGAAGCAGATCGAGGAGGGCCCGTTGCAGGTGCGCGTGTGGAATCCGAAGGTGTGTTTCGCTTTCTTTTTTTTGCGCTCTCAATCTGTTCTTTGTTTCTACCCGGCTGTGCACGCTTCTGCCTGCGCGGGGCACCACAAAACGCGTATCAAATACCGCCCCCTCTCCCCCCGATCTGCCTGGGATTTATCTGCGTGCGAGCGTGCGAGCCTCCTTTCCGCTCTTCGTCCCCATTCCCTCCTTATGTACCCGTGCTGTGCTCGCGCTGACGCACCCACCCGTTCGCCGCTTCCTTTCCCTCTTGTACACACCCCCATTCGGCGCTGACACGCCTCACAGCTCTACCCCTCGGACCGCAACCACCGCATGCCGATCATCACGCCCAACTACCCGAGCATGTGCGCGACGCACAACGTGTCGGCGTCGACGCTGGCGATTTTGGGCGGGGAGATTCGGGAGGGTAAGTGTTTCTCACATTTAGGAGGGGAGGGGAGTTGAGAAGGCGGGAGGCGTCGACATCGTTGCGTCCTTGGTGCTGTTTCGATTAAATTCCGTCACCTTTTGCGTTCCGTGGAAACAGGCAGCTTTCATTCCCTTTCACGATCACCTCGTTTATTTCATTTACCTTCCCTTGCACCACTCCTCCACCCACTCCATTCCTTCCTTCCTTTATCATCACCCAGCGCCAACCGCATCCCGTTTCCCGATGAGCCGTTGCACCACTCTTCTTTTACGTCCTCCTTTACAGATACTTTTCCTCTGCCCTCCGTATCAGGCGCTTCATCTGCCTCCCGCTCCGTTCACTTGACAATTTTTTCTTTCTTCATCGCTCGTTACTTCCACTCGTTCTTCTCTCCCTTCCCGCTCCGTCCCGCTCGGCCCTTTTAACCCCGAACCCCTCGATCGCAATCCTCACTCGTCCTTTCATTGCCTTTACATTCCTTGCCTTTACTTTGTGCGCTTCGTCCTCCCTTTCCCCTCTTCATCTCCTTCTTGCATGTCGGCGCGCATGCTGACACCTTCTTCTCGTCGACACCTCATTGCCATACTGACACACACCTCAGGCGCAGAAACCGTCAACAAAGTCCTCGCCGGCACCGCCACGTGGGCCGCGCTCTTCACCAAGCACGATTTTTTCCATAAGTACAGGTGCGTCTCTCCTCCCTTTTTTTCGCAACGTTCTGCGCCTACGTCTTTCTTTTCTCTTTTGTCTCGTTCCTTTGCGGGGGGCTTCCGCGCGTGTTTGCTCGGCGTAGCGGCGCTAACGAAGATGGAAGATGGAGGATGGGCGCTAACGAGGATGACGGGCGCTGATATGATCTTTCTCGGCAGGAATTACATCCAGGTGCTGGCGATGTCGCGGGATAAGGCGGCGCAGATTAAGTGGTGCGTGATTCGCTCTTTTGTTTTACGCTGTGGGTTTGGGGAGAAGGAAGGGAAATATATAGCGACGTCCTCGTTCTTATCGCGTATACGTATACAACCGACCTTTATCGGCTAGATGCCCTCCCCGCTCCCTCCCACTCCCTTGATATAATCATCGCGTATTCCTTGGCTCACTCTTTCCTCTCTCCCCGCTCCCTTGCCGTCCCCTTATAATCACAATCATCGCGTATACGCCCTCCCCTCCCCGCTACCTCATTGTCCCATATACCCCTCCCTTCTCCGATCCTATCTACTCCCCTTATAATTCTCGCATCCTCCCCCTCCTCCCTCCTGCCCCGCCAAACCTAACCCCTCCCTCCTCCCGCAGGTCCGGCACCGTCGAATCCAAAATGCGCCACCTCGTCATGAAGCTCGAGTTTGTCGACCACCTGCGCCTCGCGCACCCGTTCGTCAAGGGGTTCGAGCGCGTCGTGCGGTGTGCGAGCGAGGAGGAGGCAAGGGCGGTGTTGGCCGGGGCGGAGCCGGTGTCGGGCGTGGAGGGGCCGGCGAATGCGGGGAAGGAGGGGGATAAGAAGGGAGAGGCGGGGAAGGCGGGGGATGAGATTGTGAAGGCGGGGAAGGAAGAGGAGGGGAAGGAAGAGGTAGGGAAGGAAGGAGAGGAAGGAGAGGCGAAGGAGGAGCACAATGTGTGGGTTACGGCGTTTTTCGTGGGGTTGGCTGTTAGGCCGAAGGGGCGTGAGTTGTTCTTTCGTCTTTCTTTCCTCCATCCCTCCATCCCTCCTTCCCTCCTTTCCCAACCTCTCTCTTCTCCCTTCCTTCCCCTGCCCCTCCTCTTCCATTTTGACTCCGACCCACTTTTTTCAAATCCGGACGCTGATGAAAATTGGGACAACAGCGGGCGACACCGGCCCACGGCGCCTCGACGTGTCGTACTCGATCTCGGAGTTTGTGAAGATGGTCAAGGCAGACAAGTTTGTGGAGGGGAGTATGGGGATTGCGTTGAGGCATATAAGGAGGTGCGTGTCTGTTAATTCTTGTGTTCTATCTTTCCAATTCTTTTTGCTCTTGCGCACTGCGCTGACTTGTTTCTTCATCCTCCCTTCTTCTCTTGCGATTGTCGCCGACACTGACATGCACGACACAGTACCGCGCTGCCGGACTACGTATTCGACCCGGGCGAGCGGGAGGCGAAGAGTGTTATCGGGAAACGAGCGAAGGTGGGTTTCGTTCTCTCTTGTCCTCTTCCTCCTTCCCTTTCCTCCCCATCTCTTCCCTCCTACGTGCGTCGCTCGCTGACTGACCCACCGCGCTTAGGCCGCAAAAGGCGACACGCCGAATAAAAAGCCCAGGTGCGTTTTCGTTTCCTCACCCTCTGCCTTTGGATGTGGGGAGAGGCTGATGAGGGGATGTGGTGCAGGCTGTCTGCGTCTGTGTCTGCGCCTGCGGGTTTATCGGGATAGGATACGGATACTGATACTGATTTTGTTTGGCGTGGAGGGGAGGAGGGGAAGGGAATATATTATTTTTCGATTTTTTGCGGGTTTGCTTGACTTGGGAGCGCTGCGGGCCCGGGCAGGCGCGGAAGTAACCTTGTGAGCAGGCGCGCATGCGTCCTCGATGTTCAGGATGCGCTTTACAACAATGAGACTCGGTAGGCCTGATGACCTTCGGCAGGCTGGCGCCTGTTGTGGGGACTATCGTTCGATTCGAGGTTGAGTCATACATTGGAGCAGGACATCTTTTTTAAATTCTAGACAGAACGGGCAGAGACGCCTGCAAGTGTCGCGCTGCAAACCAAAGAACACAAGGATATGACGAGTCTCCATGTCCCCGAGCGATTATAGTATTGTTCGGATTTATTTTGGCTCTGCTGCGTCTTGGCAAACTTGATTTACAGCGCGCAGGGCTGGGGGTTCCAGTCTGAGTAGCGCTGGATTCTTCATGCGGATACGACTCGGACAGGATGTATGATAATATGACTCGGTAGGGACGTCCAACCTATGGGAGATTGGGTGCCCGGCCATGGTCAGGAGGACCGCCGTTCGATTCGGGACTGAGTCATGGCCGTCATATGCACTTCTTTTTGGCCAATGAGCACTTCCTGTCTCGAATCCGAAATTCGCAGCCCAACCTTAGCTATCGGGATGGGAATTCCGAATCAAGTGAGATCAATCACCACATCCCTGATTGTACGTTTTTTCTTTGGATTTGTTTTGACTTCGAACCGCGCTGCAGTGCTCCGTGAAGTGCAAACGCAGGTGCTATTGGAAACTGCATGTTCGGGACAGGGTTCATGGCAATAAGACTCGGTGGGGGATGCCCAAACTCCGGCAAGTTAGCGTCAGCTCTGAGACCCCCAAGGTTCGATTCAGCCGAGTCATGATAGCGGACGTCGGTGGTTTTCTTTCTGCCCTATTCTGTTGTTTGAGTAGTTCATGCTAGTGTCTCAATCTACCGTGTGTATGTCTTGTTTGAATTTACAGCGCCGGATTTTTTCTTTACGAATGACACAGACGGGCTTCAACTATCATCATCTGCCACCCAAAGAACTCAAGGAGACAATTCTTCACGTCCCCGAGCCGACATTCGAATTTGGTCGATGCGGGCTCTGTCAGATCGGAGCCTCCCGGCCGCCTCCTGGGCATATTGCTTCCGCAGAAGCCACATTCCCGCCGCGTATACCAGGACCAACAGCTGCCGGGACCTGGCATAAATAATCCGCGGTGCAAGTTTTTGTAGAAGAATAACGCACGATGCACCAAACAACCCAAAGAACATTCACTCCGCCGGACAGCGTACCCAACCCCCTCGCAGGCCACTCCTCGTCAAACCCAGTATGTATCTGATACATCCCGAACCCGATCACCACGATCCCGAAGACGGCGTGGAAGTAATTCTGAATTGGGCGGCGTTTGGCGTTCTTGGGCTTGAAGAAGTGGATGATGGCGCCGAGCGCGCATTGGAGGAGGTAGAGCACGAGAATGATTGTGCCGAATTTCTGGTGGTTGGTTGGTTGAATGAGGTTGGGCCAAATGAGACTGAAGCGAACGTACCTTGTGGTCCGATTTGGCTACCTCTCCGAAATTGCTGTTTGCCGCATAGCCTAAGATTACGCCGACGAGAATGATGGGTCCAGCTGAAGATTGAGATAATCAGAACGGGCACCATTTATATATAATATGGTAGATTGAGCATCCGCACCGACGCCGAACTGCGCAATCCAATGGCCCATGTACCACCACGGTCGCGATGTCCGCAGGTACCGCGCAAGAATTGCGCCGGCTGGAAGACACACCGCGAATCCGATGACACACATGAGGGTGTGTGCGATGACCAGCATCCGAAACTCTGGCGTCAATCCATCGCGCGGCGCTAGGCTCTGCGTAATAGTGGTCGCGGAATCAAACCCGTTGATTTCGCTGGCGAGGACTCGGAGGGAGAGAAAGGTCCACATCAACGAGGAGAGGAGGAGAGAAGAGGCCATGGGGATGCCAAGAAGAGATTGGTGAGTCGGCGGGGGCCTTTCTGTGCCCTCAAATATTCGACGAGATTGATCGTAATACGAACCGTGTAATAGCCCTGCTTGCCGCCTCACTCACCAAGAATTCGTCCCACGGGACGGAAGGAAGTATTTGTTGGCCAGGCTTTCCGAGGGAGGACAAATCATATATGACTACGCTCTGCTTTACCCCTTGACTGAAAATCCTGTCTTCGGGTTGCAATACTCTCGCAGTGACAGAAAATTCGAGCTAAAAAACTTCCAACCGAAAAATATAAATCCAAGTTGTTTTCACGGTTGAACTTGGTATTCCACTGATCTCGCAAGAAGTACGGAAAGTCGTACCATAGCAGCCGTATACCCTTGCGTAGTACCGTGCCTTCCTTTCCTTCCAGCCTTCCGCTGCGTCCGTTGCCAACTGGCACGTATCCATGGTTGCATGCTTAAATGTTTTCTCGAACTTGAACACAGTCAATTCCTTGCAACAAAAGTGAATTGATGGAGCCTACATTGAGCCTACATCTACGCAGAATCCAATCGGTCCACATCTACTTTCATGACATCCACCACCAATTACCGTTCGATTTGGGCCGTGAATAATTTTTCGAAGCACAAGCTCTACCTTTTCAATGGCTGGCGCGTGGCGCTCTGGCGCGGTGTGCGCTTCCCCAATAGACCCTTATTTATAATTCACGCATCCACCGCAACCCCGAGACCGCCGCATCGGCCCGAATTGCTAGATCATGTCGCATTGATCTCCATGTGTCAGCTTCTCCGTTGGTCCCCGATCTTCCCGATCTAAGCGCGAAGCGCGCTAAGCGAGTCAACTGAGATAATCGCATTATCGCGATGCATACCCAGTCAAACAAAAAGCCTATCAGTCTCCGTGTAGATCCCCGATTCCTACCCTCCTCTTCTCCCTTTCCCTTCTCTCCTCTCCCCCTACACTCTCCTCCGAGTCTGAATCGGCGGGCTGAATGCGGTTTAGCCAAGGCCCGATTTGCGCGGCCGCAGCATCAAGCCTTCCCATGTCATGTCAAGATGCCGCAGAAGCTGTTTTTAAATGGATAGAAAAAAAAAACCAGCGCGCGCGGAGATACAACAAGCCCAAAGCGGGGGTGAAACACCTCCGTTTCTTGGCCCATCTTCGCCGGTGCTATTTTGATCGCTTACCCTCAACAGCATTCGTTCCCTTTTGCGTCTCTCCCGTTCTACCGTCGTCTAGCCCTTTCAGTACGTTCTGCCTTATTATCGTGGTCCGTTCGACCGTTCACCTTTTATTTAATTTCTTCCCTTGCGCCCCTTCTAGGTCTTCTTAAATAATCAATATCGCATGGTCCGACGGCCCAACGGCTCGCAGCGCCGCTCTCACCCCAACTCCAACGGTCGTTATGCCACTACGGCTCCTTCCAGCGCCAACGTGCATTGGCGCGTACTTACCTCGGCCGCGGGTCTCGTCAGTGCCACCTCGTAAACCTCCGTGTTCTGTCCGTGTTGCCGTTGACGCTAACCCTACACCCGCTCTTACTACCTTGTACGATGCTATGCTGACTTGAAATCCTTGGTCCGTATCTCCATGAGCATATATGAACATACATGTACTTACGAGCGTCTCTCGGCGAAGTTAGACTTTGACCAGACTGTATCTTGGCTTTTCCCTAACAAGTCAACCATCCTCATCGGTCGGCCTTTGCGAATTCAGTTTTTAAACTCAATATTACAGGGTGTTCGAGTTGGAGTCGGACGCCACTTGGAGCGCAGCACTTGGAGGTGGAGCATACTCGAGGTACGCCACGGGCTAACTCGTCCCACTACTCCAGTGAATTATTTCCGCTCTGCTCATGCTGCGCATCCCTTTTTGGCTCCTCCACATCTGTACAACAGGACCGTTCAAATTACCGGTGGAGGCATGCGGTATACCTCGCAACCGCTCCGCGCTGTAATATTATTCATCGACCCGCGTGCCATGCTTCTCACCCTATCCGTCTCCCGTCTACAGCCTTGCGGGCCGCTTTCGCGTGGAAGCCAGGATTTCGGGTTCGATTGTTTCATTCTTTGAACACCGGTGCCCGCCTACCCCGGACATACCACCGCCTGGCAGGGGTAGGCGCCGTGCGCGGGAGAACCACCTTACCTTCACGGTTGATTCCCGCCTTTCTTGCCAATTTTCCATGGACTTCAAGTGAGTCGCGCTATCTACCGAGAACGAATATTGATGCAGAATGCGATTTATACCAGCGTTGAGTCCCTTGCCCGTCCTCAAATCTAAATATACCCACATCTTTCACATACGCCGATGGGAAACGGAGTGCGCTTCTGTGAGGACCGGTACCGACGCGTATGCAGCACATGATCGCTTCTATATTCGCCGCACTGCGCGCTCGCTGGTATTCGCTGGTTTCTATTAGTATTAGACGTTGGTTCGGCACACAACCCACGCCCAAGTCAATGGTTAAACGTTAAACGCCTGACGGGCGCGCGCCGCGCGACGTCGAAATTTCGCGCTCGCTGCCCATCCAGGGTGGATAAGCAAAATCAACGCTGTGCCCCTCACGATGAATTTATCAAAGAAGTTGGAACTCACACCGGCGTTCTTATTCTGTCCATGCGAGGTACCGCTCAGAGTCTAGGCACAAACTTAAAGGCAGCATCAGCTCCCACGTTTATCCATCACAGGGCCACAGTGTTGTTTAATTTACGCTGTTTTCGTCTCCACTCTATTGTGGCGCTTGCGGCCCATCCTAAGGCCAATCGGGTTGAAACCCATTCGACCATAATCTCAATTCTCGTTTGACCTTTGAAATTAGTCTAAATTAGCGCCGAATCTGGGGGAGGGCAGGTGGGCGAAGAGTGGAAAGTTGTTCTTGGTCCCAAGCCTGGCTGCAGGCGAAACCAGGTCTCACGCCGCCGACCTGACATATGGAGCTGCTCCGATGGATTTAACTTTGAAGGCCTCCAATGTCCATGATAGACGCGACGCACAAGTGGGTGGTCCACGAGAAACCGAGGCCGAGTGATACTGTGAAGTTACTTTTTTTGCGAAGCCCAACCTATCGTTGAAGCCCGGGCACCAAACTGGTATCGAGCGCATTAGGACGGGATAGTCCTCGTCGACTCCTCGATACCGTATCGGTTCAATTTTGAACCTCTTTAGTGCTTGGCGCGTTGTGCGCATCGCCACTCGCAATCCAGACCCGCCGATCTGTCAAAACTCAACAATTGAAGAAGGAACGTCGATGTCAACCTGATACCAATCTCAGTCTTGTTGATATCAAAAGTAGAAGTACACGCCTGATGCAGCGTCGCAGAGCGGAAGTTGAGCGGGAGATGCATGGGCCATTGGCGCGACCTGAGACTTGCGGTCATGAGTTCATTCGAAAGCAGAAGCATGAGGAAGCACGGGCGCGTGTCCTGCTGCTGTGAACGCATGAGAACGGAGCGAAATACAGTCCGTTCTGGAGCTGGATACCAGCATTGATGTGGGGTGGACCGAGGTAAAATGTTCCCTGATCATTCCTGTGCCTTTGATGCTTTCCCCGGAGCTATGCAGCAAGACCGGACGTGTTGCTCGCGGAGGGAAGGGCGGTCTGAGATGGCAGGTGTCCTCTGTGCCCTTGGGGTGTTCGTGCGGGACATCCTTAGGGTCTAGGTCCTATGGAATGTCAGCGTTATCAAATCCGCCAACTCGGGTCGGCTAGAGAATCATAGACGCCGGGGAGGGCCAGTGGCATTACGCCTGGATGCCTGGATGCCTGAATGGCTGGATGTGGAGGATCCTCTTCTGGTCTGTAGATATTTGAGGTCCTAGCAGACCGCAGATTACCCTTGTGAACCTCCCGGAAATTAAGCGGAACTGCTTCGAGCGAATTCTCGGACAGGGCGCTTGTCCGCCCGCAGCAGGCGTCTAACGGAATAAATGTCGCTTAGAAAATTCTGCGGTTCGCTAGAAAGAATTTCCAGGGTCGTAGTGAGGCGAAGGCTTACAATTACGGCGCGCATTCATTCCAATACATCCAACTCCCGTAAGCCAACGGGCAGGGACGCCTGCCGACGCGAATGAATTAATGACACGACAGGCAGCTCACAGCTTGAATGCCATAGGCGAAATAAGCTCGCCGGAGAGTCGCAAGGCAGCCGGGGGCCAAAAGTACCGAGAGCTGTCGGGCGCTCCGCAAGATTGTCAGATCCCAGGGGAGAGGACGGGCAGCGAGTGAGGTTGAAGGCATTCAAGTCCTTGAAGAATTCCGCGGAGGAGAGACCAAAGTATCTCTCAAGAGCAAGCTGCACGGTCCGGTGAGGGGAAAACGCCAGGTAAAGCTGTAGAGCGGGCCATATATGAACGGGAAATAAGCTCTGAGTCACCTTCACGTCACCGCAGATGGCACTCCCTTGCATTCCCGGAAGACGGCCAAAACCCACCGTGCGGTCATCATTTCCCACCCATTAGCTCCCGCCTGTCGACGCAGAGTGGGGGGCACAGGAATATGTCAAGAGAAAGAGCCCCGAATATTCAGAGTCGACTTGGCCAGTCTGCAAGCTGTAAGGTGTAAGGTTCAGCGCTGGGTGGGGAGAATCATGATGGTGGTGGTATGAGGTGTCAATTGATTAGCGACCCGCATCGTTCCCACGCAGTCACCGTTTAAATTCTCTGAGCCGCGCCCGACCCGTTGTTTCGTCCCAGGTATGGGAATTTATGCAGATCTTACAAAGAAGAAAAAGGACAGACGCGGCTGTCGCTGCGCAATTTACCCTCCGTTATACTGAGTGTAACGCGGAAATTGCGGACACTGCGTTCATAACTCCCAGTACTAATTATGAACATGCTGTCTGGAGTGTAAAATGGATGGTCACCCAGGAGACAACCATTTGAAACCTTACGCAAACCGCAACAACCTCGAGTGAATTATCTGAGTAGTCCACGGACCTTCAATTATGCCCATGTCGGGCAATAGCTCCCGACGCGGGCCTGGGCACGGAGGCGTTATCTTCTAGCGCACATCGCGGCGTCTGAAGCACCCGCGAAAGTACGGAGGCGTTGCTGTGCCTGCGATGTTGTCGTGGGATGCGGGAGTCCATGTGATGTCGCAGTTAATCCCACTGGGACCGTATAGCGTCAATAAGGCAGTGCACTTCTAATAGACTAACGATGTCGACATTGCTGGGTCAGTCGACCACGGAGGCTCCCAAACAGCCCCCCAAACCTTCCTCCACTTGCGGTCGCCGGTCGGATCTATCGTCTCATACGGCCCCACGGTGGATGTAGTTTCCGTGATAGCTGAACTGTTTAGATGCCGTGGGCGGTGCTAGAGCGGGTTCTTTGAAGTGCACAGTGCGAGGCCGTCGGATGATGAAGAAGAAAATCAGAACTAGGTAATCAAGTCGTGGTCATATTATTTTGGCTGAGCAGCGTCTAAACTTCGAGCGCTGAAGAAAATCGCGATGGTTGAAATTTGAACGTTGCGAAGTTGAATTCGCAGACACACACAGAAGCAGATCGGTATCATCCATCTACTGAACATACATCGGGCGGCGTCCACAATGACATTACCGGTTTCGTAGATCGCCGATCTTCGCAGGTGATAGTAGATACAACTTGAACATGGTCCTTTGTTGATTTTAATCTGACATATTCTTTCACTGAACATGCATCGGAGTCCACAAAATCATTAGCCGTCCGGTCTCCAATCGATTGTACAGTGGAGTATAACCAATTTTCCATGTCTGACTCTCCAATCAATCAGCAGTCTCGGATTGGCGACGGTTTCAACTCGGTTTCCAATGCTTTTTTTTTCGACAGCATACTGTACAGCAAGGTGCCGAGGTCTGCCGAAGTTTCCTGACCTCGGCGGGGAGGTTCCTCGAAGTACGGAAGGGTTTGTGATCATCTACTGATGGTCTGCCGCGCTTCAGTGTTCAATCAAAGTTATCAAACCGAGATCTGAGATCTGGTCTCCGCACACAATATGGGGCAAGTGCCTCGTGTAGAATAGTCCCGCGCGCGCCAATCACAAGTCTCTCCCGATCTTCCTCCACCGCACTCATATATCAGAGCCTCGACAGCGCAGCCTCCCGTTCCTGATTCCTGATTCCTACTCCCTTGCCTGAATATGCCCCCTCATCACAGCCTGTTGTTCAGTACGGAGGAGCAGTTGCACGACCGCAGCGCGACAGGCTCGCCGGCCCTGGATGCGCATAGGAAGGGGACCGCGAGCATGTCGTCGGGGATGCTGCTGCGGCCGTCGCATGCGTATTGGGAGGACGGTCAGTGCGGTTCCACAACGGTTTGACCGATGAACTCATGAACAACAATATTATAGATCGCACGCTGCCCTCATCGCACACGCACACAAGTAGCCGTCGGCCAGACTACGCCAGCCCGTACTCAGGCTACACACTCCCCCGTCCCCCGCGTTCCCCCCATCCCCAGTACCCCGACGCGAATCCCAACATTGACCTGTCCGGCCTCATCCCCATGTACCCTTCGTCCGACTCGCCCGCGTCCGGCTCGCCCGAGATGGGCCGCACACAGCTGCTCGACCTGTCCTACACCCCCACCCCCGAGTGGCCGACGAACAATCTCGCGCAGTATGCTACTTATGCGCAGCGCAACAAACCTCTGTGGGCGGGCTCAGGCGACGGTCAGTGGGGAAACAGCAACAGCGGAATGTTCGGCGACTATATCCCGTCGTCGCCCTATTCGTCTACCACCTCCTCGTCCTCCTCGTCCCCACACAACAACACTGGGTACTTCCTCCCCTCCGCCTCCACCTCCATCTCTTCTGCCTCCACCACGGCCACCTTGCTCGGTCGTCACGCCAGCGGGCCTGGTGCAAGTGCAAACGGCGGGAATCCCAACGGCGCGAAAAAAGAATGCATACACTGCCACGTAACCTCGACCCCCCTCTGGCGCCGGCACCCAACCACCCAAGCCCCCCTCTGCAACGCCTGCGGACTCTACCTCCAGCAGCGCAAAACCCTCCGCCCGCAGGCGCTGATCGACGCCGACCTCCCGTCCCCGCCTTCCTCGCCGCGGATTCCCGACGAGGAGTACACAGGCCCGATGTGCAGCCACTGTAAAACGCGCGCGACGAGCGTGTGGCGGAGGAGTAAGAGCGGGGAGCAGGTGTGCAATGCGTGCGGGGTATATCAGCGGTTGAGGGGGAAGGAGAGGCCGTTGAGTTTGCGGAGGAATCGGATTAAGCCGAGGACGAAGCATGCGCGGTAGGGGAGGAGTTCCGCGACGACCCGAGGGCGTGTTTTGCGATGCCCTTGGTGGAGACGAGGCGGTGCGTTCGATCTTGAGAGGGTTATGAGCGCGGGAGCGAAGTATAGATGTATTTTATCGTATCGTACTGTATATTCGGGTTCGAATTTCTGTACATGTACAACAAATAAGCCGCAGGTAAAATAAATTATGCGCTACATGCACTACTCTCTCCACGTCGAGACTCCGGGGAATCTAACACTGGACTCGAAGGTGGCCCACTTCACCTCGACACTCATAACAATGTACGTACTTATCGTGCCAGGACGACAAACGGCTGGAATTGGAAAACAAAACGCTCAGGCGCACTGACTTGGACATGTGCGACTTCGGATTTTCGAGCTATTCATGGTCCCGAACGATTTTCCCGAAACGAAGCACGCGCTGCATTACTCAGTGTCCATGGATTCAGAGAAGCGCGTCACGAACTGCGGGTTGGCATCATGCCCATCTCGAAGCCCAGCTGTTCAACGCGGACGCAGAGCCCTTTCACCATCGGATACCCGCTATTTGCGACGACACTTGAAAAGGCCCACATGCGCGACTTTGGCTGGTGACTTGACTTGCGCTCGGCTTGACTTTTGACTTTGACTGATCGAGCTGCTCCAACCTCAAGTCGTCCTCCGCGGTATCAAATAACTAGTAGTGATCCACCGCCGAACGATTAACGCGCATCGCCACCCCCTTCCCTTTCGCCGCCGCTGCCATTGCCAACGGCGACGTCGACGTCAAACGTCAAACTTCAAGCTTCGAACTGATAACCAATCTCGATTCTTCATGATCAGAGACATCTGATTCTCCGTCTCATCTTATCAGTCGTTCTAACTTGAAGAGTGGAGTGCTGAGCAGTTGGCGGGAAGTAGCGGGGAGATGATGAAGGTAGAGTTATATTTCTGGCGGAAATGAGGGATATCGATACCGCAGCATCAACTTGAGGAATAATCAAGCACGGCGTTTTGATTACATAACTGCGCCTTGGATGTTGATGTTTTTCCCGGTCTCGTGGCGGTTGGAGGGAGGGCATGTGCGGGAGGCGGTGGAACGAAGCCGGTGCTGGATCCGCATGAGCAAGAATGAGGGACTCAGACTGGTGAGACGGGGGGGTATCGAACAAAGATTGGAGAATCAGGGACTAGTACGCGTTTGGGGCGTTCGAAGCATTCGACGCGCTCACAGCAAACAGCCCATCAGAGCCGCGGGTTTCGAAGTACGAATTGTGCAGTGCCCTGGCTGTTGGCAATGAGAGCTCGGCCGACGCCGCGAGTTGGAAACGGGTGGCGAGGCAATTATGTCGTGGCGTGCGGACTGGTGTTTGCGGCGTCCGGGCCGTTGAAGGGACTGGTTTGAGGGTGGTTACATCAGGGTTAATTATTCTGTCCGCCCTTCGAGGAGATGACTTCACTAATGGTTACTTGAGGCGTCAGCCAGAAAGAAAAGGGACTGCGGGGATCTGCGAGAGAATGAATATTTCCAACAGAGCAGGATTTAGTTAGGACTTTGAGTCGAGGGAAACGAATGGAATGAGCGTTGCGTAAGTGTTCGTCGGTAACGGTGAAACGAGTTTTGAGGGTTACCGTGACGTCAGGGCCTGATTGTCCTTTGCGGCGTCCAAGGGTAAGTTTGTGGTGGCGTAAACATTGGTGTTTGAGCGATCCGCCAAGAAAAGCAGCCACCAGGATTTTCGAAAGCCTTTCGGAAGCAAGAAAATTACTTGTGCGCGAGATAGATTGCTGCGACATCCGGAACTCGGACATGGGCCATTAGTGAAAGAGTTTTGACGGTCAAAGTTACGTTAGGCCTTGCTTGTCCTGTGCGGCGTTGAAGGGGAGATACGATACAGATTCGCGTTTGGGGCGGAGAAGCGGTCCGAGTCAAATGAAAGGACTGCCACGAAGAGCAAAGCTTGTTGCGCATTTTTTTGCGACATGTTCGTGTAGATGAGTGGGCCAGTGGACCGGCGTAGATGAATTTAGGGTGTGTCCTAAGGAAAGTAAGTTTGAGGGTTATCATCACGGTTAAGAGGCAATCGTTTCTCGCAGAATAGCAGGGCTTTTCAGCAGTACAATCCAGGGCTAACAGGGCAAGGGGATCAGCCGAGGGTGAGTTTCGTCGCCGATTCTGGATAGTTCCGTAGTCTGCGACAGTCATATTCCAGCAAGTTCATGACAAGGCTCGGTATCCAGGACAACGCACAACAGCACGACAGACAGAGCCATAGGCTGTAAAAGTTGATGAGAGATTTCGAGACGTATAATGCCTTCGGGAGCTCCGGATTTCGGTGCAGATTCGAATACACAAGCGCAGCATGTCAAGCCCCAGGTACCAATGGACGGACCGGGAAATGATGCCTAAGACGTCAATAAGGACGCCGTAGACAGTCGCAATGCTCTTCGGGTTATGTAAATCGTTCGGGCATTCCGGCTCAGAGAAACATAGTCTTAGGTTAGACCGAGGTACCTGGGGCTTGTGAGGGCTTGTGTCGCCAAGTAAGTAGTCGTAATGCTCATTCGTCGAAGGCTGTGGCGGGCATTATCTCCCGTCCAATCCAGTGCCGGGCCGCCAGCCCAGATAATTCGTAGAAAGAATTCCGAGGTGCAGAGGTCGCCGTTCCACTGTGAAAAAACAAGCGAAAGATGGTGGTCGTTTGCTGCAAGGTGCGAATTGATTGGCGACGCGGCATCGTTCCCACGCAGTCACAGTTTAAATTCTTTGGACCGTGCCCGCATTTTTCGTGGAATCGCAGGCATGGAATCCATTCAAAGCTTTGAATTCAGAAAATCTATAGGCGCAGTAAATTGACCCTCCCTGCTCCGGCCTCATTATACCGTGCTTCAACGCGAAAATCGCGGATGCTTGGCGGATGCCCGTTCGCACCCCAGAATTAAGCAACGTAGGCCGTCTATTTTGGTTCATGCCGTTTGGCGTGTAGAATGGACGGTCACCCAGGAGATGTCCCAATTTTACCAATCCTCCACGTATGGCTGGATTATCGGAACAGTCCGTCTCTCTTCAATTACTCTATGTTGGGTATTAGCTGCCGGGCGAGGCGAGGCTGGGCATGGACTCGTTCTTTCTAGCGCACATGAAACATTCCCGGGTTCACCGACGGATCAGCTGGGCCACATAACGTCGTTATCTGCCACAGCCACTGATGGCACATAACGGCGAGGCCCAAATCTCCCATTTATCATTCACAGTAAATGCCCAAAATATTGAGACAGATAAAGTACATGCAGTTCCTTCATACAGTCTTGGAAAAATGTGTTTATAGACACTAGTGAATATGAGAGCCATTCCCCCGCCAAAATGTTATGTGTGACCCTGTGACAGTGACATCACACTTAACATGTTCCTCTCCGTCCGCCGCTTCGTTACTGGCCTCTTTTGGCCTGAAAAAAAATTGGGGACATTTTGGAAGTCTGTGATTCCCTTCTGAAGTACTCAAACCACGAAAACATGCGCGTCAAACCGATCCGTTATCCCCCTCCTTCCCCACACTGTACTGTCACCAAATAAAGCCCAGCCTGTATTTGGGGTGATATCTCGAGCTCGGATTGGTCCCTAGCATCAATCTGCATGCTCAAAAGCTGTCAAAAAGCATTGGCTGGGTGTAATTGTTATTATATGCAACCTCCCGTTGTTCACCCCACGGTTTATTTTCGCCTTGTCCTCTTTTGCGCACCGGCACTGTAAACATGCCATATCTCTCTCTCTTACGATAATCCAAAGCTGTACTTCTCAATCTGTATCCTTGGTAGCTCTCATTCTGTGCCGCACCATCCATATTGGCTCGCGGGGGTTGCTCCAAAATTCATTACCTCACTGCACTTCTTCTGGCATACACATTTCAGGGTAACTTGTGCAACTGTGGATACAATCTTGTGTACGTTCCTTGTAGATTCCTCCATGAAACGAATATCAATGCTCCGCCGTTGCTCTTTTTTAAAAAATTTCAATCCGACACATTGGTTCAATCTGCAGCTGACTTATGTTGGGAAGAAGTTTTGAGCTGTATTCTACTTGCCTAGCCAAGACCTAGGTGAAGCTCCATGAATTTCCCTGAATCTCTTTTTTTTTTACTTCTTTTTCTCGTTTTTCCCCTTTCGGCGACCCAGTACAATGGTCGGTAAACCCATTCCCGAGCCCGCGGAGCTGCTGACACTGTGCCCGCGATGTTGTCGTGGGAGGAACACTGAAATGTATGCGGGAACCCATGTGACGCGGTCGCAGTTAAGGGAGTTCCAGAATGGGAGACCAATCACGTCAACTTACACAGAAGCATGGTCAGTAGCCCATACAACCCCAACCTTGATCCAATTGTGGTCGCCGGTCGGATCCCATAGTCCCACACGCTCCGACGGTGAGAGTGGTCTTCCGTGATAGCTGAACAGTTTGAACGCCGTGAGCGACGTTAGAGCGGGGCCTTGTCCTTTGCTGAAAGGCATGCGCGCGTCCATGCGAAAAACGAACAGAAATAGACAAACAAGTGGTGGGCGTCTATTATTCGCCTTAAGCGCGTACGGCGCCTAAACGTCCCAGGAAGTTGAAAATGTGAGAAGGTTGTGAAGTGCGATTCGCAGACATACCCGGAGGAAGATCGGTATCATTGAGTCCACGATGGTATTACCCGTTTCGTCTCGGATTGCTGATCTCGAACTAGAAGAATCATTATCATGCTACGTTGATTTTCATCTGACATATTCTTTCACTGCACAAGCATCGCGGTCCACAAAGATACCACCTTGCTTGTCTCGTCTCAAGTTTCAGGAGTACGACATACACTCTATATCTCTTATCGCCCGATTATCCCTACGCAGCATCGACTTGAAATTGAAGGTGAGCTAGATTCAACACGGCCAAGAGTCCTGCAATTCAAGCGTGAAATTATACTCGTGCAAACAACCTACCACCAAACGTCGTTGAAGAGAAATTCGAACAGCTATTGTGAGTAGATGAGCTGACGCGAGAAAACGACGCATTTACCAGTGGCCCACAGGCACTGCGTTCAGGCCCCCCGGTGACAGGCTTTGCCGAGCTGTGCCGACCATGTGTCGACCCTGGGAGACACACCGGTGCCGAAGCCTGATCGGCACAGCTGTGCTGACATGAGCCGACCCATGTCAGACGTCCGTCTGCACAACTGTGCCGCCCACGGTCTGCATACGTCTGCACTGCTCTGCCGCAATCTGCGCGCCTCCATACGCCCTCTACGGAAGTCGCCGACGACAATGCACCACAACGCCAGTCCTGTATGTCGTCCAATAATATAAAATCATTATGTACATTCGGATCGGCGGTAAAGTTTAAAGCTGACATCGATACCACTGGGCTTCTCCCGTATTCATGCCTGGTATCGACCCTGGCAATGTGGCAGCTCGTTGCCCTCGTCTCTTGTCCTACCACCACCACCCTTTTCTGGCTCCGCGACGGAATGGACCGCTACGCCGCGCAAGGTCGAAATGGAGGAGGGGCCCACTATTATGGGGAAGGAGCGCCCCAGGGCGACCCGTGCGTCCCCCATTGTGATGCCTAGGTGTCCGACTGATATCTTCTCCGCAGATTTCACCCTACGTATGCTGCACCAGCACCTGCACCTCAGTATATTGGACTTGGCCGACCCCCGTAGGTCAATACGTTGCCTGTCGTCTATCACGATTGACGCCCTAGGCTCAATAGCGCTTCTCGCGACCCAAACCTTCGCTCTACGTCGCTCAATACACCTGTTCCTGCCACTCGTCCTCGACCCGCTTCTCGCGCTGTATCGTTTGCGGGCGAAAGTAGTCATCCATACGATACTGGGACTACACCGACTCCTGCTAACCGATACCAGCGGCCACTCCAACAATTCCCAATTCCTGAGGAGAGCATGAAAATGGATCGCTTACTGGATATGATGCAGGCACTTCTGAACGACAACGTTGAAATCAAAGAACGTCTGAGCTACGTGGAATCAACCATTTCAAAACCTGCTGCGTCCACCGCCGTTCGTGGACTTCCTGCCGCGCGTGGCGGGAGGCTCATGCGTTCCGCGACGGCAGCGATGGCGACCCTTCGAACGCAGCAGCATGTATCCGGGGATTCAGATGACGAGACTGTTGACCCGTCGCTTCGCCGTTCCGCATCCGCTTCCACCACCGATGTCTCCACCGACTCGGAGCTTGAACCTGCCAGCGTGGACGAAGACAGCAGCGCTGATCTCGCCGACATCGATCTCTCGGAGAAGGAGCAGCGGGCGCTTCAGGTTCGTGTGTCCAGCCTCATTCACCATTTTATTTACCTCGCACCACAGGACTTCTTGACCAAGAAATTCCGCCTTGTCTGTGGCGTCGAGGGGTCACGTTGGCCGGATCCTACCGTTCGGCGCTCCAATGCGACTACAGGCCAGGTCTACCCCACACCATTCTTTGATTTGCGTGTTTCGGACCACCAAAATCGGGCGGTGCTTCTAGCAGTTGCGAAAGAGGTCAATGAGGAACTCAAGGTAATCACACAAACACTTCGAGAGACTCGCATTTCAATTCCTTGACAGGACAAGGATGCCTGGCCGAGTGAATTGCGGCGGCCCCGAACCGAACCCCACCCAACTTGGGACGTCGCCTTCCTTGTGTCCCTTGCGAAAGTTTCTTTTCGTAGTTTTAGACGGCAGTGGAATGATAATAAGAAGAGGGCTGCGGGGATTAAAGCCGGTGTCGCTGGGCAGATTGACCGTCGTCTGAAGCGCCGCAAGCGTGTGAGTTTCCTTACAAACATGGCATGCACTTGCTGAGTGGTTTTTCAATAGAAATCGAAGCAACTCGGCAAAGTGATCGAGGAGTATGCACAGCGGCATGGTTTGAATCTCGAGTTCTTGACTGATCTTATCAACGAACAATATCTATCCGACGAGGTCTCGGGCCCAGATGATTCTGACGAGACGAAGGAAGAATGGGAGTTGCGTCTGGCTGCTGCGGCCGACCTGGTCCTTGATCGCAGGGCTCGCAATCCCCCTGGCTTCCTCGAGGTCTTGATTCCCGAATGGCGTTCGGACCGTGTTTGTCTCTTCGTTCTTCTCCTGCCGTTCGTTGTGTCTGAAGTCAGTTTTAGTATTCAGATCTCATCCATCATATAGAGAAATTTCGGTTCGACACCAAGGGCGAGGACACTACCCTACACTATAACCGAGTCTGCGTAGGCCGCCTTTCCGATCGCATTCCCAAATTTGCGCCCTACAACTTCGGTATCGCAAGAGACTGGTTTGAGCGGCACCGTGGCCAGCCGGAATATCGACCCATTCTCAAAACTTGGGGCAGCTACCCTGAACCGCAGGGCTGTGGCCTTGATCCAGCCCGTCCGGTTCCCGAAGTAGATCCCCGTTTCAACTTCAATTTCAACGACTAGAATATCCAAGCAGTAAAATACAAGTACATTTCGTTCGCGCCTGTAGCTATTCAATAATGCAGTTCATTCGTCTTCTCCAACTGCGCTTCCCATGCCATAAGCTTCGAGAGAGGTCGGAAACTGTCAATAATGAGATTTGTTGCTCAAGCATGTCTGTCCTGAAAACATACCCGATCCATCGTTGTCGTAATCCACAACGGAGGCCGTGTATATTTGATTGTCCCCCGAGAAACCTGGCATTGAATGTCGGCCAGGGGTAGCACCGAGGGCGGACTGCTGGTATCATTTGGAGGCGCGTATCCGTTGTGGATCCAGGTGTCAACACCCAGCTCGGGGCTGATGATATATTAGTTTCCATCGAGTTCGCCGGGATTAAAGACGCACAAGTCATGCCAGATAAAGCTGTTATCGTCCAACGGTGTCTCCGGAGAGGGCTTAAGCCAGGAAATGAAAGCCAGGACGGTACTCTCAGAGCTAGGTATCCCAGTTTGCTTGTGGCGGAACAGGACCCGGATTTCCCCCACATACGGATCCTCTCCAAACTGGATCTGGATAAGGGACGATCCCGCAGAGCCTCGCTTGGAGCGTGTAGTCGATGTGACCCGACGGCCATCCAGAAGAGCATAGTCATATATATCAACAAACGCACCAAGCATCTGTGCATGTGCTTGCTGCTGCGGGGCTCGCGGTAGATGTACCATAGTCGAGTTCTTGTTGTAGTATGCCATGAGGGCCATCACCATTGTATCGTCGGTGACCCTTTGTGCGCGCGTGGCGATGCTTCCGGGGATCACACGCAGAGATGTGCGCTCTGAATCTTGTTAGTCGAGATTTACCCTGAATATATGGGCCTGACCGTGAGCAGCGGCATCTTGAATGGTGCCTAGAGCCTCTTTGTTCTCGCCTGTACCGATAAGCAACTGAAGAAATTGGTGCTCCCACCGGAGCGGCATCGGGAGATCCGATCCGGATGTTTCGTCGAGCACACCATTCAACTAAAAAGAAAAGCGAATCAGCATTGCACTTTATTTGTCTGGAATGTTCAAACAACGTACCAATCCATCCAACTGAGCCATCCGTTGGAACTCTCGCACCATTGAAACCTCAAGAAGCCCTCCAGACCAATTGTTGCTGTTCAGGTTTTTCAGAACCTTGTTTAATCGTTCAGTGAGAAATGCCCAGAAGCCATACACCGGGCCATAGTCAAGAATTTGGTCCGGGATGTGTACAGCCCAGTGATGGTTGGGTTTCAACTCCTTGGCACCGTACAGCTATGCAATTCGGTGAGTGATATATCGACCACGGAAAGAGAAAGACTATGCCTTTAAAAATGTCACCAAATAATCCCGCAACAATACTTTCGCCCGATCGAGTCCCTTAGGCCGTATAGAACTGCCAACGAGAATCTTCAACGCGGTAGCAAACCGGAGGAAATTTCTGTCTTCTCCCTCCTGCATGCGTCGGACAGGTTCCTTCGGTGGTTTGGGTGCAGCAGACTTTTTATCTCCCCTCTCCCATGCCTTTCTCTTCTGGTCATACACCATTTTCGCCTCTGGGTATCGGCGACGGGCATTTTGATAATCATCTTCAGACTCCTTCCGGAAACGATCCCATACAAGCGGCACCTGGAAGCATACGTCAGTGACTGTCTGCGGGGACATGTGATCATGTTTTACTGTAATTGCCCAAGGGCCTGTCACTGCAAATTTATACTCATCTGCCGTGAGCGACCCTCCCGCAGGTTCTCCAACACGTAACGGCAAGCGGCCGGCCCATAAAGGTGATTCGAACTGAGTATGTGTCAATGTGGGTTCAAAATCAGGAAAGAAAAGGACAAACACTCTCCAAGAATTGGTGGATGTCATCAAGTTCCCGCTTACGACCCGGTGTGTTTGCTCGCAGACAGCCATTTTTTATCCAATTACCATACCACTGCGTCTTTGCAACACCTTGACATAAGTGCGTCAGTGGATGATCAGCAATTCCAGGAATCAAACACACCGAGCAGTAGATTATGCATAGGATCAATTACCGTGTGCCGCACGAGATCAAAATATTGGAGACGGGCAAATTCCGTCCATCTTACACCGTGTTTCGTGAAAAAATCATCTTTCTCCTCCTCAGTGCCGAGAGCCCTGTATTGGTAGGCTAGGCGTCGATGTTCCTCCCCGCTACGGACGGGAAATTCTGGTAAAGATGAGGAATGGGCAAAGGCAGAATACTACACCTCACCGTTGCGCAATGATTTCTCAGAGAACAGCTGCTCCTGTGATACAGTACACTTGGTGCAAGGTGCCACATTGTGCCCGTGGTCTGCGAAGCCACACAGCTTACACATTGCCGGATGATCGGCAATAATCGCAACCAATGCAACTCGTACCCGGATTCCTGCAAACTCAGTCAGCAAGGGAAAACTTTTTTTCAGGTGGGAACCTATACCGTTCGGGTGCTCCGGAGTCTCCACCATTATACCGTTCTCATACAACTCGATAAGGTCGTCGACTATGATTTTCAGATATTTTTGCAGTTGATCCGCTGTCTGCTCCTTCGGCCCAGGCGGCATCCCGGGGAGGATGAGATTGTCCGTACGGTATCTGCCAAAGTGTGAGTGCAAAGGTTCGCACAGAATTGAACCCCTTTTACCGTAGCGATGTTCCCAAATTTTGAATGCAGAAGGACATGACACCCGATGAATGGCTGGGACCGAAGCTGCTTTTACTTCGCCCGAACCTGAGGAAACTTCATGTCAGCAAAAAGAGTCGGGTTAACATATAAAATAAACGCACCAGTCCAGGCTGAAGCTAACTCCCAGCCGAATTTCATTGTTGCTGTTAGGGTCGTAGAAAAAGGACTTGTTGTCCGGACCTTTCATCGACTTCCAAACCTCGGCATCTTGCATGCATTTGAGCTCCCCGTCAGCAGGGCGAGGGCGGTCCTTCCAGGAGTTCACGGCTGAAACCATACCTGGACGCTTGAAAAAGCCTCGTAAACCTGTAGACAACACCTGGATCGGAGCAACAAGCAGCGGCTTCCGTTTCGCGTCGGAGGGAGAACTAGTCGAGGCCTCGGGCTCCGGAAGTGGATCCTCCCAAGCATCAGAATCCTCCCGGTCCGGCGCCCCAAAAACTTCCTCTTCGCAGTCGGGACAAAATGTCTGAGGGCCGACAGTGGGAGGAAAGACGAAGTGACATTTATAGCAGATCGGGTGGACGGTAAAATCATCCCGGATCCTTAGCCGCGCAAACGCAGTTGTAAGAGTGCGAGGCATCCCCAGACTGCCGGAAAGATCCCCAACGAGAGCCGAGAATACGAAAGCCAGGCAGATGAGGATCAACCCACAGGCGCGAAAAGTGACTCGGTATCGTGTGTGCAGAAAGCTGACCATGTAGATAATAGCCCGGACAAACCAGTTCGGATTAACATGGTCCCGTGCAGTCAGCTGGGCAGACGGTACAGCAGATGGGGAATGCACTTGAATCGGTGTCGATGCCCTGAGGAAATTTTATTCATCCGTACTACGACTGGAAGTGAAATGCGTACTGTGGCGGCGGTGATTCGGGCAATGTTGTGGCTGAATGGGACTCCGACGGATCTGGGTCAGCGCGCGCACTAAAGAAGGATAGTCAGACCCAGTAGTAAGCCAGACAGGAGCCTTACGCGACATGCGAGTCGAAATGGTAGGTTGCGCCACGGGAAGGAACACGGCCCCTGTTCGGGAATGCTGATGCTCTCGAAGGCGGGTTCGACGACGAACTGGAAGAGGGAGCAGGCGTCTCAGCGGGAGGATTCGTAGGTCTGGCAGCGTTCCGGCCACCACGACGTGCTGCCAAGTCCTGAGGAGGGCCGTCTCGCCTGCTGGCCATGGCCGTGAAGTGGGGAAGGACATCCTTGTCGACTTGGATTTATAGGTACAGCTCAATTATAGCCCTTGAGAACTGTCTGAGGGAACCATATGCTCGCTTACATTGATAGCCAATTTTCCCACTTGTTGGAATGGGATGGAATTTGCAGAAATGGGGTGTCGTGAGCCCATTGCACGATAACTACGAGCAAAGATAGATCCTCATTTGTTTTCCCAAGGATACCATGCGGTTTTTGACTGAGAAGATCTGTCCACCTTGCTGTCATAATTCAAAGGCCTATTAGCAGCGAACTATTTGAACAGGCAATCCGCCACGTATTGCATCGAAGTCGCGAAGAGAATGATAACAAAGATACGTCTCGATTTTGAGACCCGGCAGAGGCACATGATTCAGTTCTGAACAGCGGGATTGAATGATATATGACGGCAAATGTGGGAATGAGTGCTGAGCAGAGGAGGGCAGAAGCCAAATCCACATGGAGACGGCAGTGAGGGGACGGAGACAAGCGGAAGGGCACCGCCACTGATACCCGCATCAAGTAAACAACCAGCAATAACAAACAGCGATAAACGGAGGCGTTTGTGGCGCGGTTTCTGCGTCAAAACGGCATCTGCTCTGTGATAAACGAGGCTTGCAGGCTTGCGGGTGTCCCCCGAGGTCGACACAGGGCGACACAGTCTGCCGACCTTGATGTGTGCAGACCCCCGTCGGCACAGGCGTTGCCGATCTGTGCCGACGGGGGGCCTGAACGCAGTGAGGGACGGATCAACGGTCACAATTCCAGATGTCGGGTATATCCTACTACTCAACAACTCAGTGAGAGGTTTCTTGAAGGGTATTTTGGCCAGGCTAATAAGCTTCTGCTTCATATCGTCGGGCGGCATGTCTCCTTGAGTCGCTGAGACACCCAGATCAATGGCATACCGGTTGCCCTGTGGGATACGAACTCACCTATAATGAGGGCAATCATTCCGGAGACGAATGGAGCGGCGAGTGAGGTGCCGGTTTTGATGAGGTATCCATCCTGACACCGGGGGCTCGTGAACATGCATGAAAGAGATGAACAGCTCTTACTGAGTTTGCAGAATCAGCTACGACAATATCCTCCCCTGGTGCCCAGACATCGACACACTGGGATAAATTTCCCTCAGCTTTGGGAGGGCTGACGTGCAATGATCCAGTTCTCGCCTGGCCAAAATTAGAGAATGAACCCTTTCTGTCGTTGATGTCGATGCCCACAACAATCGGTTCAATCGCCTGGTGGGTATCACACTGTCATGGACCCGTCAGAATAAAAAAAGGTCTTTCCAGTGCACTCCGCTTACTGCGTCTTCGTTATCATTTCCCGCGCCTGCGAAGCTATGTGAAAACAGGAATACGTTTGCAAAGCCGGGGCTTACCGGTGACGACGTGCATGCCAGCCGCATGGGCCTATCAGTCTTAGCTTTGGCAATAACGTTGGGAACTACGGAGGAAACTGGCGCACCGCTGCTATAAAGATCTGGCTATCTTGCCGTTTCAGCAAAATACTGCTCAAGTTTATTATGGCTCCGCCTCTCCTTCCACGCTCGATGACATAGTGGTTTAGGGCATGTGCCATTCCATCCACCATCTCTTTCGTCGTTGCTATTTGCTCCGATATCGAAATCTAGGACGGCGTGAGCAGTTAAGATTGAATTGAAATGCCAACTGACCCTGATTGGGATAATGTCAACTTCGTTCGCTACTCCCAGGGTCTGCCTGGCGGCTACTGATGCGACAGACGTCTGTGTTCGAGTGCTGCATGGAATTGATTTACGGGGACAGAACTCACGCCGTGAGCATAGACAGGTTTAGTGGGCTGCAGAGGGGATTAGTCAGTCTTGTCGAGCTTGTAAAATACAAATGCCCGGACTGACAGGTCCGAATTTTGCGTCGCCGTAGTTCGGCCCCGGGTCTACCAAACGGTCCCCAAACTCGCTATGCGGAGCTGCGCCACTGTCGACAATGTACATCTGCATGCAGCAATATGTAAGTTAACATGTATACCACTCAGGTTTGACTCGCAGTACAAGGCATGCTTCAAGCTCAATCGACCGGGCTTCCAAGTGGTGAGAGGATTCGGAGGTCACTAGATGTGGGACACACTGAATCACGGCAGGAACAGAACCCTACACCAGATATGTTCTTCTCCGCAGCTTCGCGGAGCGGGCGCGCCACTTGCAAGAGCTTGAAACCTTCATGGACACGCTTCCTCTCAGCTCACGAGCACAGTTCCTCCAGGATCCACTGGACCAGCAATTCCCAACCTATCGCGCTGCACTCCCAGACGTCGTGGACGAATGGGTCAGGAGCCGACGCGAAGTGGTGAGGATATCAACGTATCGTCACCCCAGTGGTATCGGTGAGCAGTCCAGCCTCGGCCTTCAATGTCCGTATGTGATGCACGATCTGCAGACCAGAAAGAAGCACATCCCGAGAAAGACCAGTACGAGCCAGGCAGATACACTGTATCGTTTCGCAATGTGGCCGAAAAGGAACGGCATATCGAGGAGCTGAAAGCATATGCGGCGGATGAAGACCTCGGGATATGGGACTGGCAACAGGTACTTGCAGAGCAGGTAGTCAAGGAGTTGAGTCTAACACCACCGACTCGCTACTCTGCCACCCTGAAGCCTGAGATTCTCGAATGGGTGAAAAGCAGAGATGAGGTGATCAACATCGAGCCAGATCCTATGACGAGATATGAAACCCCGGTACGCAGAAACGGCTGGAGGGGGTTGATGGATTGGATTTTGAACGTGTCGGCGAAATTCTGAAGGTCGGGGAGTGACAAGCTGTTGTCGGTCGCAGCCACACGATATATAGGAATAAAGAGATCCGCACCGATGCAGTTGTGGAATGAGACCTATATACAAGAGAGATAGATGGTGGAGAGGTCAAAATTCGGCGGATAGACCGTTGATATCCGCAGTGTCTTGAAGGGCGCATCATGATCAAAGGCAATCCACCGGAGTTGTACATTGAAAGAAGGGGTCCGAGAAGCGGCTGGGCCTCTGAGTTTTGCTAGGCTAGACAATCAAACCTTTCCGATATTCTGATATCCCAGTCCAGAGCCCCAAGGTAACCCGAAGGACCAGATCATTGAAAGAAACCCCGCCCTCTCCTCCTCCCGCCACACAACGCATCGGCGAAAAGGAAAGGGAAGGGAACGAGTAGAGCAAAGAGGCAGGGTGGAAAGGGTAAAGTAGAAGGAGGAACGTAGCACGCACCGAAACCTCGCTCGCCCTCTGCCCCCTCACCATCGGCTCAAAGACCGCAAGAAAAACCTCCCGCGTCACATGCCGCGGCACCACACACACCGTGTCGATGTCCGACCCGGGCCCGTGCACGCCGAGGCGGTACGAGCCCGAGGTGAAGATCTTGCCGCCGGCGAGGGCGGCGGCGGCGGGGGAGAGGCCTTTGGAGAGGGAGACGGTGTGGACGAAGCGCTTGACGAGGGCGGCGACGCGACCGAGGACGAGTTATCTGTGCGGATGTGTCTGTGTTTGCGCGAAGGGGAGGGAAGTGATTGGGATTGGGACGCAGACGAGCTACAAGGCCGAGTACAAGCGCATCTCCGAGTACAACGTACAAGAAAAACGCTAACACAAAGCCCGTCCCCGTCCCCACATGCCTCCTTCAAAAACACGCAAAACACACGCACCTCCTTCACCGTCTCAAACGTCCCCTACCTCCGCAGCTCCTCCATCGGCGTGATCGTCACCTCACGCTCGCGCTCCGACGACGCGGCGACCGAGATGGGTGGTGTGACGCCCCAGTATCTGTGCGTCGGCGTCAGCGTTAGCGCCGTGCTTCTGTTTCGTTCGTAGAGAATACGAAAAGGGTGAAAGGGTGAAAGGAATTGAAGGATGGAATAAAGGAACGGTAGGCAAGGAGGAATGGGAAGGCTCGCCCTAGCGGCCATCCTCGGCGCGACAACTTAAGGCAAGTCGAGTAAGCACAGCACGGTGGTGTGAGGAGAAGCGTGCGTTGTCACACGGAGTGACACTGACGGGAACGGTGACAACAAGCACGTGCGGGGCTGGGGACGGAGGGTGATGGGGGGATCAATCAACAGCAGCAAAGTCTGTTCAAATTGTGAAAGTCAAACGAAATTTCGACGTGTGAACGCGCCACAAGGTCTTTTCTTGTGTGTAATTTCTCTTCTGTGATGCTGCCTTGGTGCTACCGGAATTTTCATGATCATGCTTGAGCGTTTAAAAGTTGAAGCTGATTCCCGAACCTTGCACGAGTCCCAAACGAGTCCGGTAAATCAACTTGGCTCAAGCAAGCAAATCCTCTGGCCCGGCATTGTGCTCATCAATCGCACAAGTATCTGAATGAATCAGGACTCGGGACCGTGCACCGGCGCTAGCCAGGTTGCCACATTCTTCCTCTGTGTGCGGATGAATCGATCAGCTCGGAGCACCCGTTCGACTCGGGTTCCCGACATACATAATTGCGTTGTTGTTTTTTCCTCACCTTCCGTCTGTCATCGAAAATTCACTGGCCTCCGTGCGAGGATACCTAGCATATGTAACACATTTGAGGAGGTGAGTGTTGAAAGGAGAGTTTGTTTCGTCTTTCGGACCTTCCCGAAGTTGATGACGGTTTGCGAGGTGAGCTTGCTCCTCTGGAGATCAATATTCAGTGTTCAAGTCGGCAACATCCAGAATGGCACAAGGCGGTATAGCATTGACACACAACGACTTGTTGACACACACCGCCCCGATCAACAGAAAAAGATTAAATGGACGAACCCGGAAGCACCCGTTCGATTCGGGCGCCCGGCTTACGGAAATGGCCTCCCTTTTTTGCACTTAGCTGATGCACATGATTATAAAAACTAGCTCACCCGTTTCTGTAAGAGCTCCGTGCTTGTTGGATACCTAAGCACTGCAATCGGAGAATAATCCTTGAACTCGAACGCAATTTGTAAATTGTTCGTACACCCGCCTCCCGAGCGACGGGTTGCAGACGTCTGGGTCCTCGGCACTACCTAATTTAGTCAAAATTTTGATACGGAAAGGCGGGTTAGCCTGAGTAAACGGTGTGCCGCAGGAAACATACCACCTGTGTGGCCGTTCGAACCGGGACTCCGCCATTATTCTATTCTTTGCAGCACCTTTTTTTTTTGGCTTCCTCAACCCGGCCACACTGAAACCGTGTCGTGCGCTGAGTGGTACCCCCAGTCCTCTTCTCAAACCGGTTCATTCTGTATATGACTTTCAAGATTTCATTTTTTTCTTCTTCGTCTTCCCGAAGCCTGACGGTCGACCGTGGCTTCGATCCAGCGCCACCTTCGACAGAGAATTTGGGAGTTCGAAACACTGGCGCACCGGCGGCTGTGCACACCGGCGGCAGGCTAGGCACACGAATTCGGCGTGATCCGCGTGATGCCATTACCAAACAAACACGTCGCATCGCGTCTGTTGTCCTCCTCGTCGCTCCCCATTGAATAGGGGTCGCAGTTGCACACTTCACTGGCTGTTATCTTTCCACCCTTTGTCCTTTTCATGTGGGTGCAAAATCAAGGCCACCTCGTAGCCCAGCAAGTCGCTGATCGTCAAACTTGATGTTACTCTTGACGGTTATCACACACGCTTTGAAGCCACCAGGGATGCGCATTGGAAGCACACTGTATTTCCTTTGGTCTCAATTCAACCTACCTTAAGGCCCTGTATGAACCAAGTAAAAATAGGGGTGAACAAGTGTCAATACACACGTGCACGGTACAAGCACGGTAAACAACATAGCCATTACTATCCATCTCTACTCCATATCCATTCTTGCACTGACTGTAAGTGAGCAGCACAATTTGGGCTACGTCGTGTAGATTTCCACTATCTTTAGTAGTGGGTTTTTGTACCTCCTCAAAAAAAAGTGGTTTCGGTGAGTTTCCGAAAGTGCACGTGATTGTCGGCAACTACCGTGATCCGACGGTAAGACCCGAACCACCTCGAAGAAAATCCGCTCTTTTGCAAAACCCAAAGTGCACGTGATCCAGGGTCATTTGGGCTGGAGGACAAGGACTGTTAATTGAGGAAAGAAGGCGGGAAAGCCAAGGTACGGTTGATTTGATCAAAGCTGATTTGAACTTTGTTACCTCCTACAGGCTCCCAGTGTTGTCCCAGTGGCATCGCCTACTTACTTGATTGTCAGTTATAACTCTGCGCCAACTAGAACTTTTGAAGTAGCCACAGCGGATGTTAAATTGATTCTGCATTGCACCAGCAACAGCTGTGCACCTTACAAGCACAAAATTCTACCTTGTACTCATGTGTCTGCCATGCAGCAGAAATATACTCAGGGCAAACACATGCGTGAACGCTCCACGCGAGGCGCTCGAGCCGACCGAAGTTCGGGCGAGGGTGCCGAGCCTTTTTATTTGTGGATGGACGCCCGCCGAGGTTTGCAAATGAAATTTACCACCCTCACGAATTAGCGGCAAAAAAAAACTGTGTTTTCCTGAGTCTTCATCGGGACGACGGGAGCAGACAAGGATCAGATAGATAGCGGGCCCTGCCACTTGAGCAGGCTACTAGATTATATAACTGGGTCCTACTAGACCGTCTTATATGGTGCCGAAGTTCGCTTGAGGACGGCATCTTCCCGATCAATTCTCGATCAACACCGCCACTACACCGCCGGTGTCCCGCATTCCCAAATGGACTCGGTGATAGCGACTTGGGTACTTTCCGCCTCAAACGTAAGCACCCGATTAGGGAATTACCCTCGGCAGTTCGGCATTTTCTTCTTTTGTGCCGCACTTGCCGCTGCACTTATCAACAACACTGCAAGTGCATGCCCGACGCGCGCCCGTCATGAAAGTCGTTGGTTTTGACCGAGCTTCCAATGCAAAAATGTAGGGTAAGCGGCAAGTCTGGTATTCACATTGCGTCAATCTACAACTAGGTAATTGCGAAGTAGCAGATTGAACGCGGCACGCAGGTAAGCCAAGAATCCGCGAAATAGGCGGCACGCATCGACCAAAGACGTGGAACTTGCGTGGAATGGTATTTCGGCGACACAACTCTACGGCGGCGCAACAGCGATGGCTAGCACGTCTCGTCTCGTGCTATAGCTTTGATGTGCTGGGGGACTCCACTGCCAGCTGACACGGTCTCAGCGGTATGGAGCGGGAAGAGCGGTCATAGAAATCGGTCGTCCCGCCTTGGCGTGGGTCGGATATGAAGTACGATGCGACGTAGCTTGGTCAGACCAAGTATTTCTGATGAACACCTTTCCCTACAAACAGTGATGGCGGGATGATGGCGGCGATTGTGGACGGCGGTGAGGGCGAGGTGGATCGAAAGGGATGCAAGGGACGAGGCGGCGAGGGCGGCGAGGTGAGGGGAAGGAGAAAGAGTGGGGCTGTGGCTGACAGCGCATTGTTTGCAAGGAGCAAACAAGCGCCAGCGGAGTCTGAATCGTGCCGTCGCGCCGAAGATAATTGCCTAATCGGGGGCTTACGTTTGAGGCGGAAAGTCAGGAGTGGTGATAGCGCGGATGTAAAATTCGGCAATCACGTTCGGCGCCTGGCTCACGACATCCCGCCGTCAGGTGCCACCTCCACTCCACCTCCAATAGTCAAGGGGGTGCCGGGCCGTGATTCCCGGACCGGTACCTGGGTGGTTGGTCTCGGCCGTGAGGCCGAAAAAAAAATCTGGGGACCACTTATTTTGTGGCTGGGGCAAGGTCAGGAATGGGAAAAAATGTCCTATGCAGGGTTAGAGCTCCGGCTGCTAGCAGAAAAGTCAAGTGCCAGGGGCTGGGTAAGATTCAGGCTTGATTGACGGTTCAACACAAAGTTGAACCAAAGTGGTCGACCATTTCGGGTCAATAATTGTTGAAGGAAAACATCATCCAAGGAGTTAGGGTCGCATCTGGGATCGTTCCAAACCACCTTGCTTGCATTGTGAGCGGTTTAAACAGTACTAACCCATTTTTTTTTGTCGACCAAAACGTGACCCGTGGGACATAACTACCATATTTGGACGTCACGTGGTTGGTTGGTCTCCTTGGTCGGTCTGAAAATTCAAAAACTGGGTCCGGTTCCAAAATTCACAGAATTTTACACCCTCGCCAATAGTCCTTGTTACTATTGTTACTATTGTTACTATTGTGAACACTACCATGTGCAGCTGAGGTACGGGGGCTAACCCGTCCACGGTAGGCCATAAACTAAGTGATAGAAAAGTAGGTCGGGAAAGGGTGTCGCAGGCGGAAGGTATTGCAAAGTCCGTTACAGTCAGTACCACGTGATCAACTGATCCGATCATCCATAAAAATTCCATCAGGGTCGACGAGCGGACGCGGGGACGCGACGGAGGCTTCTGGGAGCGCCGAAAAGATGTCGAGAGGAAGGATGGGGTTTCGGTGAATGGAAGGGGCAGCGAGAGCGACACAAATAGTGTGGAACAGGCTGGATGCGCACGCGGCGTCCTGGATGATCGTGGCGAGCGTGTCGGGAGCGAGGAGAGTGGGGTGCTCGAGAAGAGGGAGTATGTGTGCATGGAATATTATAAGCTGTTTTTGAAAGCAATCGAGTTGCCTCATAAGCGCGCGATGGCCGATCACTATTTTCCTGTCAAGGCGGTAGCGAGCGCAAGCGGGATGCGACGTGAGCCCGGCCTGCCGCGAGCGTATGGCGAGGAATCTAGCAGCGCGATAGTGACGGCGCGGAATCGGTGGTGCGTCTGCTCGTCGTTGTCTGGGATGAAAGGGGATGCAGGTTGGTCGTGGTGTATCTGGGGTGGGGGGCATCGTATTGGGCTGAAACCTCGTCCAGGGCGGCGGACGGTCCTGGGCAGGTGAACTATCAGCGGCAATCGAGAGCCCGACGCTCGACGCAGGCGGAACGACGACTGGCCACCGGGGGTGGTGGTTGTTGTTGTTGTTGTTGTTCAACCCAAAATGGGCAAAATGGGCACTGAATCAGCACTAAATACCTTGCATGACGATCTGTCGCGGGACCCCATCGCGGACGTAACGAGACGACGCAAAAGTTCAAACACGAATCGGTGGGATTTCCTTGAATTGCCCGTGAGCCGTGGTCCTAAATTTTGAACCATTGAATTGCCTCATGCTCATGTCGTGGTTCTACTTCCGCGTGGCGTCCATGTAGATTCGAACAGACTCCGCACGGGTTGCGTGAAGAGGTAAATGAATGATCCTATCTACCAATGCATTCGAAAATGGCAGTGTTCCAACTTTGGGAAAACGCACTTGGGTCATCCCATTCATCACGTCTATAGTTCAGTTGCGCGCGAGGAGAATACGGGATCTAATCGGGAAATTCTCCCGCCTCCGCATACACCGCTGTGATCAAGGATGGGTGTGATAGCGGCGTCGTTCAACCCGGACAAAAGAAATAGTGTGCATGAAGGGTAGGTTGCTGACAGCTGTATCGGACGGAGACGGAGAGCCGTGAGCCCGGCGGAAACGAGGGCACGACGAGGTCTTAGTCGGGGTCGGCTGGCTTGACTCCACTCCACGATCCCCAAAACAGTCTCAGATACGCAGCGCGATAAATAGATGCATGGATGCATGAATAATACACTGGAGTGGGATTAGGGAAGGAGCACTCCAAGTGGCGTCCGACTCCAAATATAGAAATAATATTAATGCACGCAGAATGAACAAAGGATAAGAATAACACCATCTGCAGGTGCCGAACAGAGTAAGCTGTGTTTGGGGAGGTACGAGAAATTTCTGCGTAGAGGAGCAGGAGCCGGCGGCGTTGCTTCAGTGGGACGGACGAAACACGGAGGGTTACGACAACCCGCGGCCGAAGTGACCGTTGGCCCTTGGGAGCCGCAGTAAGTGCAGGCATTTTGGGATTTCCGGACAGATATGGGGGCACGAGAGCCCTCGCTACCGGGGCATATTCACCCTCTGAGGACCGTTGATTGAGCAAAGACTTTCAGGCGCGATTTGGCCCAGAAGAAACTTGTACAAGTGTGGTGAGAGAGAGACTAATGGGAGTGGTTGCGAAGCTGGTTCGGCGACACATGTAGCGAGGAAAAAAAATCGGTACATAGGCAAATGCGGGAACTCGAGTCGAACGGTGGCCGTTAGGTTACTTGGTTGATTTACCGGTAATTGTCAACTTGGTGCACAGTTGTGTGCTATCCAGCCCTGCCAAATATACTGTAGACATTGGTAGGTGCACGCTGAACAATGGTGACGGTATCATCGGGCTGAATGGGCTGGGGCGACTTGAAGATTAAATATCAGTCTTCATTTCCTTTCCAGTGCCCACCGACTCGAGGGGTGGACCGGGGGCGGTGCCCAGCTCAGCACCCTCCCGCCGAAGCGCGACAACTCCAGATTTCGAGAGATTTGTTGCTGTTTTCATATATAATGACACAACGCGAAAAAAAAAAAAAAAGTTTTGAGCGAGAGGTCCCGCGTTCGAGCCGAGATGCCGACGTCTTTTTCCATTTGAGACAAGGCCAAACAACGGTTCAATTTGGTCGTTCCGGCGCATTTCATGTCTTTTTCACTTTCTTTAGCCTGCTGCCTGGTGTAATGTGGTTTTTAATGCTACTGCCCATGTGCCCGACCACTCAGAAGTCTCCACAGCTTGTATTTCACACAAACAGGAATACAACCCCATCTAGTTTAACTAGAGTACTGCTGCGTAGCCATTATGGCCAGGTACAGCGTATATAGAATACAGAACAGAACAGAACAGAACAGAATTGATTCTTTAAGCAGCCTGAGAAAGTCTGTCGGGTCGTGATATCGTGCCAGAATTTCGATAAGTTTGACGGAAGTATGAGAAATAGCTATTTTCGAACAGACATTGCGACATATCTCGGAAGCCAGGGAGAAATTCGGAAATCGGCCACGATAGTATTCTTCCCAGTGGGAATTTACGTGGATGGAGCCCTCTACATCGGTTGATAGGGCTGTAAACAGCCCGAGAAATTTAGGTGGGCTGAGCTTTAGCTAATAAAAAATCCTGACCTTGCTCGCGGGGCATGAATCTGCTACATCCATAAAACATATTTCCGACTTAATCTCACTGAATGCAAGGGTTACAGAGCCTCAAAAACGCTTCGGCAAGTTGAATAGGGGCTGAATTCCCAACAGTGATACCAGAAATCACATCACTGATTTCCGGCAGGTCGTGGACCACAGGGGTCGGGGCGTGTCGGTGAAACGTTATTTTGGCCGAGTGCCCGACCCCCGACGTGAGCTAGGGCCAACCTGTGGTGAGGATCAGGGGCGGGTGTTTGTTCGTGCTTGCCTGTAGCGTCGAGTACCCAATCGTAGCAGCTACCAAAGCACAAGTCTACGTCGGCCCACCCCAGCGGGGCCCGCCTACACCCGACGATTTTCCCAGCGTATGATTCGCGGAGGAGGCGAATACTCGAAGATCTGCGCGCGTGGGCCGCCTGGAGAGTGCCGATCACCAGAGAAGCTGATCTACATGTAAATCCGTGCCTGGCACATGGTGATTTTCAGAGAATCAAATCGCGCAAATCCTATAAAGCGCTACCTCATGGCACATTGAGCCAGGACCCATCCCCCATGTCTCAATTCGCTGTCGGGCAATTGTGAGTGCGCCGCTGGTTTTCTGTATGGTGCGGTTGAACTCTAATCGCTCGCAGGACGATCCCCCTGGTACGCAGTCTCTAAATTGACCTGAATCATGGCAGCTGAATCATGCTTTATCAGTTCATCGGTACGCTTGTCAACTGGGCGTTATCTGGCGTGCTCGCTGTGCAAGTCTGTGCGTCCCCCCTCCAGAATTGTCCCGCTTGTATAGCGTTGACTTTCGCGCTACAGACCTATACTTCCACGCATTCCCCAAAGACCGCCCGCTCACGAAGGTGCTCGTCGCGCTCGTATGCCTCGTCGAAATCGTGCAAACGATGGCAAATACCTTTGATAACGTGGTGGTCTTCGGATCCGATTGGGGGAATCTACAAAGTCTGGACACCACGCGGTGGGGGTGGTTTAGCGTTCCGGTTCTCGGAGCCTTGGGTGAGTCTATTTCGAGTCGCCTGCTTATACCGTAGTATTTCGATCAAATCGAACCCAGGCGTGACGCGTGACTTCTTTAACCAATTCGAGCTTTCGATAGGTGGCTGAAAGGTGGGTGACACGGAGAAAAATTTCGATAATTCGTGCAATTGGTGCTGCTTGATAGTAATCACTTATGGCACAGTCCTTGAATATCCGGGGGTATGCTACCACACCTTCGGAATTTTTGTTCCCGTGTTTTCTTTCAACGATTTGGCACCAGAAAATGGGACTTTAGGACCCATGGGCCGTTCCTGGACGAAAATAAGCCAGATTTCATGCCTGTTATGCCTGCGAAGACTCACAAATATGTCTATTAATTTACTCGCATTTTAAGGAGATTTTCCGAACCGCCGGACCAATTCGATAATGGCCCGGGTGACGCGTGACATGGACCAAATTTCGATATCGATAGGGGGACGCGTGACGCGTGACTATCGATTTGATCGAAATACTACGGTATTCCAGGGAATTCCGAGGGGGCTGATTGATTCAGTTGCCTCTGTCGGCCAGAATTTCTTTGCGGTGCGTGAGGCACTGGTTTCGGCTGTCCTGCGAATATACTAAGACCGTTGTAGTGGAGGATCTATATAATCGGCCGCACGCTGTACATTCCGGTTCTGATCGCAATGGCAAGTCTTTCAGACATACCCTCAAAAGACTGGCTGGGCTGATAGAAAACCCAGCTCTCGATATTCCAGCTCGGAGCCGGCATCTGGACTGGTGTGGACATCGTAAACGCGGGCAAATTCTCCGTGTTGCAAATGGAACAACCCAAAGTCCTTGTGGTCCGTCCGTTCATGGGAACTCCTAAAGCACGTACCACTCACATTTCTCTCGCCAGGCATGGCTTGCGGTGACCGCCGCGTCCGACCTGATCATCGTCGCCGGGACCGTCTTTGTCATCATGAAGGCACGGCAAACTGAGTTCAAAAGCCCTACAACTCTCGCCATTTCGCGCATCATCAAGGTGCGTTGCGTACACTTTAATTGCTCGAAAGTTTATCAATTCAATTTCACCAGGTCAGCGTGGAAACCGGGCTCGTCTGCGCCCTCTTCGCCGTCGCCGATCTCGCCATATATGTCACCTACGACGCAAACAATTACCACATGGGCATTTGCATCTTTCTGTCCAAAGTATATTCAAATAGCATGCTGCTCGTGCGTAATACCCTCGAACTCCTCCTACTTACCGACTGCTCACGTTTGTTTTTCAGATATTGAACTCCCGCGCGTACATCGGGCACGCCGATCCGCGTAAGTTGGCATGCACGCAGGCGACGGACATGATATACCGGAGCCGGATGACGGCATTGCACGCCACCACCGACGTCGAGGCTCACTCTGCTGCGACTATCAGTTCTTCGACACAGATAGATCTGAGCCACGCTGAGAAAATCACAGAAGACTTCGCATTGTAGATAGCATGTACAATCGCACGTAAAGCTTTGTGCTTGAAGCCTGGGGCATATTTAATTAGGCAGCCATGGAATATTATTATAAACTCGACCGACAGTCCGCGTCGCAAATGAGCAAAACGCAAATAATCCCGCCAATGGTAATCCGAGTATGGTCGTCCATTGTAACGATCTAAAACCTTTCTATCCTGCTAACCTTGTACCCTTTCATACTTCACACTCTTGCCCCCACGCTTCACGCACAATACCACTCCTATTGCCGCAAGAATTACAGCGACCAGTAAGTTGGCGCCGAGAAGTCCGACAACGACGGGTCCGTATTTCTTCACTTGAGAATTTGAGCCAGGGCTCGACGATTCCGTATTGGCGGCGGCGACGGCTGCCACCGCTCCAGAGGACTGACTGGATAGACGCGCCATGCGGACATTCAGGACGTCAGCCACAGCGGCCGTTGGGTCGGTCTGCGGTAGTAGCTGCATCGAGGCATTGCCGGTGTTGGTGGTGGAGGCTCCTGAGATCGAGTTACCGAAGTGATAGCTGGAGTGCAGAATGCCTTCAACACTGGCTCAAGAATAATGAGGATTGAACTCACAGTTGGTACATGTTACGGAGGATACTGTCCCCAAAAATGCCGTCAAAGTCGCCCTCAGCTGGGGCCGGATTGAGCGACGAAAAACATCCAGTGACGTCTGTGTCTGTGTCTGTCGTGTACTCCGACAGATCCAAGGGGTGTATGGGGAACTGCACACCGCTGGACAGAATACATGAGCTAAGATCGTGAAATCGACCTATTACACGCGCCCTCACCCAATATCAATTCGCACTATCGTGGTTGTGTTGCACGGAATCAACCAGGCGCCATTCTTGGACGGTGTTGCCCCCGGAATCGCCGAGTAAATAGCGTTGAACAGATCTTGTGGAAGGATTCCAGTAGGTGTTCCCGAGTCCATCACGACGGCGATTTTCCCCGACGGTGCGACCGGAATGGTGGATTTCGGAATTGCAACCGGGACGTTGTCCACGGATATTCCGTCAATCAGAATACTCCATCTGCCAGTTCCCGGGAACAGTGGAAGAAATGGGGTCGAGACGATGTTCGCGTAAGTTTTATCAACCTCGTTGACGGTGAACGACGCCTCTGACGTGCCCTCCCTGTCATCAGTCCGCGACAGAGACATGCCAATAAAATTGTCTTGCTGCGGCGTCTTCTTGAAGAGGTTAAACAGGAAGGGTTCACCTTGTCCGTACATCCCGCTTTCGTCCAGTGTGTTTTTGAGCGTCGACGCATCGAATATGTCGAATGCTACACCAACGAGACCGTCGATTCCGGGATCCAGAAGATCACCAGCACCGGGCTGCGTGGCGTCAGATAAGCTGAAAATAACCACGGAGTACGCTACTTGCCGTTGTAGCGTTCATGAAAACTGTAAAGGAGCCCCTTGAACCGTCTCGAAGCAGCTATTGGAGAAGCAGCAGACCTTGATTTGTAACCGTGTATCCACCCATTTCTACGGTTGCGAATCCAATGGTCCCGTTGACCCAAAATGTATCTGGGTCACCGTAATTGAATGACGCATTTATTGCTGTGTTGTTAAAGGTGAAATCCTCCGAGGGCAGAATCCTGCAAAATGAATATTTGAGCAAACGACGCACATTCTGCGATACAGATTTAGCGTACCACAGGTCAGAGCTGCCAGTGTCGACGGCGACCCTGAAACCTTCCATTTTGATTAGTCCTTCGGCTAGCGAAGAGGGGCAAGAAGATACTTTGGCCATTCATTGTGATATTCGTGGTGTACTATAGCAGCACAGTGAGCAAGCAAAGGCTTGCCTGGCTGTAGACTCACCCGAATATCCCCCAAATTGGCAAGGGTAGAGCTGTTGATCGCGGCGAGGGTGGCACCACCGCTATTCGACCCGGCTCTGTCGTTCAGCATTGGATGGCGTCGAGAATTCAAGGGGGCATGTGTGAATAGCGCAGCTGCAGCCGGCAGTACAGCGCTGACGAGAATAGTAGAGCCCCACATACTGATGGGAAACGTCTGAAGGTTGAGTAGGACGGTTATATACCTGTTGCTGTGCTCAGGCGGACTATGACACAGCAAGGCTGTAGGTGGCCATCGCCGCTTCGAAACACGGACCACGAGATTCTGAGCCAGCATCACCGCCCACCAGGCCCAGGCAAAGAAAGAAGTCCGACATCTCGAATGGGAATGCCGCTGTGATTTTGTAACATTGTTGTCTATTGCCGTGTTCTCCGTCGGGAAGCTGTACTCGTGAGTCAATGCCGTATGTCGTATGTTCGCAACGTAGTCCGAGCTGTCCGTGTATAAGTATAGTCTCGGGAAAGCCAGTCCTCCAGGGAGTCAAGCTCTTAACTCTACAGCCTGGGGACCAAGGGTGAATGAACTTCACCAGCGAGGCATCGATCAGGCTCCAAAGAAGGGCTTGACATGAAATGGGGCTAATACTCCGAGTTGAATTGCCAATAATCGCACATGCAGCTTCCATTGTGGAAACGACGCGATGCCAGACCTACAGTATTATAACTCACTCATCTCCCCGCCTAGTACCGTCGGCATTCCAAACTTGCGAGACGATTTGCACGGGCTCCATCCGCTCAGCGGTGCCATTTGTCCACGTGTAGATGTGCGTTGTTTGCGTCCACAGGTGCCGCGCGCGCACCCAGCTGTGCTGGGTGTCCAGCTTGATCTTGCGTAGCGCGGGGCACAGCTGCTCGAGTACCAGAATCGCCTGGTGTTGCGTCTCGCGTGGTAGCAGGGATTTGGGCGGGAATTGATAGTCGAAGGACAGGACCTCGAGATGCGGGAGAAAGGGGATCTCGTTCTTGGATATGAGGTTCATTATAACCTGCGTATGCCCTATCTATGTAAGCATGGATAGATCAATTGAAACGAACGTACGGTAAGTGCACCGGCAACAGGGAGGTCGCCAAATACAGGCGCGCGCGCCTCGGAGGCTACTACGATGGGATTGAGCAATGCTGATCGTGGGACGAGAAAGGCGACAGCGTACCGTACATGTACCCCGGGAGGTAAATGACGGGGGCCGGGGCAGGCACTGCCGGCAGCTCCGACCGATCTTGGTAGCGGGTAAAACCCATGGTTTCGGTGGTGACGATGAAGTCCAACTCGAGGTCGTCCTGTGAGCGGGCGTACTCAACGGATCCATCGCGCAGCTCCACCAGGCGGCTGTCAACTTGTTCGTCCTCCTCCTGGCTATCCAGGCCATCGTCAATGTCGTACTCTGAATCGGAGCCCTGCACGCTGTCCGGCGCGATATCACGCAATGCCATGCGGACCTCGCGAAGGTCTGGGAAGAAGCTCGTGATAGCTGTGAACACCTTGGGCAGGTGCACGGTGAGCAATTCCTCCGTTAGGGTGAGTCGTTGTAGTGCGACGGAGCCGCATGAGCTGTCCTGGAGAAACCGCAGCGTTTTCGCCAGCGGGTCCGGCTCCGCGGGGAAATCGCCCCAGATGCTCTCAACAACCTCGACAACAGGGCGGTTGTGGACGAAGAGACGCACGAGGGCCGGCGACCCCGCGAAGAATTTGAGTAGGGCGACGGTCGTGTCGGGGAGCTGCTGGGGGAGGGATTCTATCCAGTGGTCCATCCGTGCAAGCATAAAATCAACGGATTCGAGTCCCGGACAACAGTCCAAGAGACGGAAGAGGAGGGCCGCGTGAATATGACGCGAAGCTCGACGAGTCGGGGGAGTGGCTGAGCTGCGAGAGCCGAGAGAATAGCTATGTCGTCGGCCGGGTCGTCCATGGGCGACCCACGGACGAACAGAGTTTCCAATTTGTCGGGGTCGATGCTCAATCGGTGTCTGGGAGGACGCTACATATCGTCCAGTGAACGAAAACCCGCGCAGAGGCAGGAGAGCCCCCGCACGGGCAACAACATCGCAGTGCTCCAGAGTCAGACGCTGGAGTAATGGCAGAGTCGCCAAAATTGCCCGAAGTTCGGGCCCAATCTCGAAATGCCGCAGCCTAAGCACTTTCAATCGCTGAAATGCGCCCAGAGTCGAGGTGAATTTCGCCACCAATCGGAATTTCGCCACCAATCGCCGACAAATTGTGGAGGACGTCGACATGGGTAATCAACGGGAACATGTGCCGCAACTCCTCCATCTCTGTTTCTCCCTTCCAATCCCACGTGCGGACTGAGAGAGCAAGGGGAGTGGCTGCAATTTTGATTAACCTGTACTCCGTGTAGTGTAGCCTCTGGGTGGTCGACATCCAGTTTTCGGAGTCGATAAACCCCACAGCGACTGACTGTTTCTTGAAAAGAAGCGGCTGGCATGCGGTGCGAAAGTAACGACACACCAAGCAGAGTCTTTTCAGCTGTGCCTTGCTAGCGTAAGACTAGCAGTTGGACCAAACCTCCGTAGCCAGTTTGTCCACGTAGCTTGAACGGGACTGCATGGTGGGAGGAAGATGGGAGGAAGAGAAAAAAAGATCCGTATCATCTTTGCCGCCGAAATGCCGAGGTAGGGGCGGAACAAGCAGGAACAAATTCTGGTTCACCCGTACCAACATCCTTTTCCTCAGTCGCCTTCAAAGTTTGGTGGCCGAACGAAAAAGAATCTGGGAAATTCAAGATGCCTGAGATCGCAGTACTTGCGGCGCTTCAAGTTGCGTTGGTATACCTCCAGAAAGACCAGGAGGGTAAGCTGGTTGCTCAGGACTTTAGAAAGAGAAAGATGGCAGCCACAGAATTGAGTAAGAGATGTCAGCCAAAGGTACAAGGCAAGAGCGCTGTAAGAAAGAAAAAAAACCGAAAAAGACACATGTTGCCAGAACGTCGGGGAACACGGTTAGCTACAAATTGCCGCCGCGATGACCAGTGCTCTTTTTCGTTGCCTCTGCCCCCGCTTCCTCGTCACTCTGCTCCAATTCCCCATCGATCTCGTGGAAGTGCTTCATAGCGTCCGCGTCGTCCCAGCTAGGATCCTTTGACACCGCCGCCCCGGGCGGTATGCTAAATATAAACAGTCTGTCATTCCGTCCCTTCTCATCCTCCGGCCGCAGCGTAATCTGTGCACGAATTATTAGTGTAAACACGCTCAACATTCAAAGCAAGTGTCACCTTTCCGTCGTGCCCGGTTGTCCAATATCCGCGGGGGCCGCTTATCTGGCAATTAACCGTTATGGACAAGGCGGCGGGCAGTGGGATGGAAGTGACAGACCTGGTATAAGTACAGCGGCACGTTGAACATCGAGTCGGCATATGCGCCGCTCTCTGTGATCTTCCATCGCCCTGAACTGGTGGGGGTTGACTTGCCTGAGAGTGGCTTGCCGGAGTTCACACGTACGCCCTGTAACACACGGTCAATGATCAATCTACCATCATGGGTGGGCATGAACACAGAATACCTTGTGCGCGATCCGGTGGGTCTTAAGCCCTGGGTGACAATAGATGCAGTAGAGTTCCTCCTTCGTGACTGGGTCGGGGCACAGGTATATGTCTGTCTGGAGGAACGGAGTATCAGCCCACATGACAGCCTATGAAACGCGACGAGGTACTTACACCGGTCTCCAAGAGCGTTTTCGTATCGTTTAGGAAGTAGTGGACCGTGGTACTTTTCGAGAGCCCTACGGTGCCATCCGGGCGACAGACCACTCGACCGAACGTGGAGTACACGTCGGGCGGGACGTTCCTCGGAAATTCAATGCGGCTGTTTTTGGCGGAACTGATGACGACTGCCTGGGCTGGGAGGAGCAGCGTGTTATGCCGGGTGGCAGCCTAGGAAATATCAGCACGGGCAAGATGTCAGTTATAGATGCGCACCTGTACAGTATGGCACAAGGCAAAAACAACAGCCAGGAGAATCCGTACAGTTCCCATAGTGTAACGCATCATTGGGGGGATGATTGGATTTACCTGCACTGGTGCATGTGTATTTATACACTGGCAGAGTTGACCGGGATGGAGCCGATTGCGCATTTCGGGTTGTTGGACGATACGGCCCCGAATTGCCTCCGAACTGGGGGGCTTGCATGCAGAGACTACTGTAGAATGAATCAATCAATGTACGTCTACCGTGGAGTCAAACCCTCACTAGCAGTCCGCTCCGTGAACGACTAAGAACCGATTCGCACCCGAGGTTCTGATACGGATAGAAGATATGGCTTGTGGTATCGGTGAGCGGAAACATCGAAAGCGTGGTGTCATCAGTATACGTTCTCCGCGACTAAGATTGTCAGTTAATTCGCGGGCGAAACTTGGTTCCGCAACGAGGCAAGGATTGGGAACCTTGACACAGCCGAGATGTTCATAAAGGCTGTGTGCAGGAGAGCTAATTGAGAGCTAGTTCAGCTCCTCCTAGAGTCTTGGCGTAAGGTAGGAACACGGAGCCTAGTCACTTGCAGGATCCGGGCTACACAAGGGTGTCTGAAAGCACCTGGATAGGGACTAATTGGCCACCCACCAAGTACAAACCCCGTTTGGAGTCGAGATGGGCGAAAACGCTGGGTGTAGAATGGGTAAGCTCAGTTCCTCCTGTAGTTTGAGCATGGAGCCGAGTCGCTCGCGGGATCCGGACCAGACAAGATTGTTTGAATTGGGGACTAATCAGCCTTCGAAAAGGCCGTTACTCATGGGACTGGCGGAGTATGTTGGATTTTGCCAAAGACTTGTCAAAGACCGCGGCGCTCCCTTGGTCCTTGGTGGCAGTGGCACCGCGTTACCGCTGCCCGCAACGTTCAAGTTACCGCACCAAGTCCCCAACAAGCTTATCGCATCACCAAACCGAAGGGGTTGCTTTGGGCGAAGAGTATGCAATTCACGGGAGAGTGGAAACGAGAGAGCAGAGAGCAACGAGAGAAAGTCAAGAGAAAGTGTGTGGTGCGCCACGTGGCAGAACGGTGATTGCCGGACCCCATTCCCACGGTTCCGTCTTTGAACGTCCTTTTTCCACGTTCATGTCTAAGCTTCTCTAAACCTCTATGTTGCCGCTGTGCATGTAAAGTGTACTTCTTGGCCAACTCGTCCCACACAATGGATACTCTAAAGTTGTGAAACCTCCATTGACTTGTCGAGTACTTTCCTGTTGACATCTGGGTGTAGATTCGGACCTCCCATTTGGTCGGCGGAATCCGAATAGGGAATTGGATATATCACCCCAAAGTCCGACGTCCGTCCTCGAGACCATGCCCATAGCGACCTTGCCCAGCCGGTAGTTCTAACGACTCCACCAAAATCATGATGGGAGTTACGATGGGGACCGACCCCGCATGTGTTTGTTTGGCACATTGTTGCTTCCTTGACTTTCGTCTCGTCTTGGTCTCGTCTCAGAACTTCATTTGGAGGAAGATGGGATGGAGTTACTATGTCTAGTACTGTGCATACAAAGGGAATTGACAACAGTTCGACATTTGATGCTGCATTTTGGATTGAAACGGTGCGCAGACTCGGACCCGATGATTCGGCCTTACGATTACGACCGTGAGACGATCTGTCAGCTTGCACATGAAACTTTCAGGCGCTATATATTATATATGCTGGACGAACAAACGCCTCGTCTACGTATTCGACGTCTTCTGAAAAATGCGTGTCAACTTCATTGCAACAGCGTTGGCCGCTGCCCTACAAGCCACCGCTACGCCCGGGCCCCTGGCAGCGTCTATGGAGAGACGGCAGAGTTTCCCTCGCATGGTATGCATCCGCAATGGGCTTGTCAGAGAACTGCTAACACCGAGTACCAGGTGGTAAGTTGGTTCAGATATTGAATGGTTCTCCGCTCACGGTACCCACCCCGCAAGTTTTGCCATTTCATGGTAAGTGGCAGTTCAAGATTTTTGTTTTTACTGACTTCAAATTTTCGCCTCAGATCGGAGTCGTCAGTGACCGTACCAGCTCAGCGGATGTGCGTGGTCATACATTCCATTTTGCTCCCTTACTCACGGTGCATCTAGTATGATGCAGACATGATCCGCGCGAAATCGTGTGTTAAACCTCAACGAGGAAGATTCCCCGTTCATGTATTGACTTGGACAGATACGGTATCGATGCCTTTGCGCTCAACATCGTACGGATCCCCCTCATTTGTTCTTTGAGCATCGTCTAACGACCCTATAGGGAGGTTTGTCACTATTCTTTTGAAATCCGTGTTAATCAACGGGCAATACTTGCAGTGGATGATTATACGTGCGTTTCAGTCCACGTCCACACACGGTTTCTTATTTTGACCTTTTCACAGTGATGCTCAACGTTTGTGATTCTATCTCGTTACTCACCAGCTTCTCATGACGCCTCCAGTGGGATTTGCGTACGATTCTGCCGCGCGCAATGGGATGAACGGTGGGTACCGCACTCTGGTCTGACTGGTAAAGTTTTAATCGTAACTACAGTTTTCATCAGCTACGACTTCAACTGTGCGTTTTGGGAGTAGCCTCAAGCCTTGACCGCTGACTCTGTGCAGGGTGGAACACCAGCCAAGGGGCGCAGATCGGAACCCATCTCAGCCAGTATGCGTCGCTCCCGGCTCAGCTCGTCATTAACGACGCCGTGAGTCTTTGCGCGTCCTATTTCCAATCAAAGGAGTCCACTTACACGTTCAGGCCTTTGTGTCCTCGTTTGCTGGGGACGGCGTTGATGTTGCTGCTATGCGCAGCGCCGCCAACCGCACAATCATGTTTATACCCAACTTTCACCCCGGTATGTGCTGCTTCTCCGAGCCCATCTTTAACGATCTTAACCTCGCGCGTTTAGGCCAAGGCGACTTCAGCGCAATCGATGGTGCCTTGAACTGGCAGGTCCCATTTTTCGGCATTCCCATCCGTTGCTGACATTCATTCGCGTACAGGATAGCATGGGTACGCCCGCCAAGACACTGCTCCTCCAAGGTGCTGACCGTATTTCACAGCCCAACAACGGGAACAACAAGGCTCCGACTGCGGCCGCGAATATCTCCGTCGCGGCTGGGGATTCTTCGTATCAAGCCACGCTTGCAGGGAAGCCTTATCTCGCTCCCGCCAGTCCGTGGTTCAGTACGCACTATGGGCCCGAGGTGCGTCGGCTCGCTTTCTCCAAATCGAATTGAAGAACTGGCTGATGATGGTTGAAACTTCGTTTTAGGTCTCGTACTCGAAGAACTGGGTCTTCCCTGGTGATTTGTTGTGGTATGTTCGATTTATTTTTCTCTTCTGACCGCTTCAACACTGATTTGTGTAGGTATAACCGCTGGAACGACCTCCTCACGCTCGGTCCAACGTTCATCGAGATCATAACTTGGTGGGCTCGGCGGATTTTTTTTGTTTTCTTGTTGTCACTCATCAAACCCAGGAACGACTACGGTGAATCACATTACGTTGGTCCCCTCAGCAGCGAACACGAGGTGCGTGCGGAAATTATCACGCTGCATGTGTACAGGTAGATTAATTGTTCCAGGACGACGGAGGATCCAAGTGGGCTAACGACATGTGAGTATCTCGGATGGTACCGTTTTAATATTGACCACTGTCTTCCCCAGGCCTCACAACGTGAGCTTTGGAACCTATAGCTGATAATGGGTTCTCACCGCGACGGCTAGGCATGGTTGGACATGGCGAAGCCTTTCATCGCGGCGTACAAGGCGGGTTTGACGTCCCCGAACAGCTTCATCACTGAGGACCAAATTATCTACTGGTGTGTATCGCTGTCATTTCAAAGATCGCGTGTTTGCTAACTGCCCCCATAGGTATCGCCCGACGCTTTCCACTATCGAGTAAGTTTCCTGCAGACGATTTTCCATAGTCATTTAACCCTTCTTCTGCAGCTGCGACGCCACTGACACGACGGCCAATACCCCCGCTAACAACGCCAGCGGTAACTACTTCGAAGGAGTACGAAATTCTGTGTCCCCAGAGATTATCTAACGTTCGTCCATGTAGCGCCCCAATGGATACCAGTCCATGCAAGATGCTATCTTCGCGGTGACGCTGCTCATAAGCGCTGCGAATCTGACCATGACTTCCGGAGGCAACACCCAGGTCTTCGCCGCCCCCGCCGGTGCCTCTGCGTTCAGTATCTCAATGCAAGTCGGCCAACAGAGCTTCGCGCTCGCGCGCAACGGCGTCAACGTGCTCGCCGCAAACAGCTTGAAGGACGTGTCGGATGTCTGCCCCTGCGGGTGCGTCTTCAATTCCCCTCTCACTCGCGGTTTTAACCAAAATATTGCAGCCTGTACAACTTCAACGCATACACTGGTAGCGTGCCGGCGAGTTTCGTCGATCAGATGGGTGCGGACGGGCTTGCCAGCCTTGTGACGGGTCTGCATGTCACAACCTGCCAGCCCTCAGCCTCACTGCCGACCTCTGCGCCCCCGTACACGGGCGCCGGTGGGACTGCGACCGCTCAGGCTTCCGTCTCGACCATCACCTCCGCGCCTGCGTCCTGATGGGTCCCCTCAAAAAGCTGTTTCCCAAAGCCGGATATACATACACGCCTACCACGTAATAATATCTACGATCCACACGAGCGCTCTCCGAGTTCGAGGCCATGAAAGCGTTACGGTTGAAACCTGTTGAAAACCATTCCAAAGACGGAACCGTGTGAATTCGTCACGGCAATCACCGCGCGCCACGTGGCAGCACAATCCTCAGGCGCCTGCTGTCGCACTTGCTGGCGCTTGCTCTCTCTATCGCCCTGCATCTGGCTGTGTTGATGAAAGGGTCTGTATTGTCTGCTCCTGGAGTCGAAATCACTGAAACGGCGCCGAAGCTGCTGAAGGCTTCAAGCCACGTCGAGCTTCCACGGGCCACACTGCGCGTTTCTTCTGGCCTCGATTTTGCCTGGCTCGCCTGCTCGTACCTGTGTACGATATGATCGCATTGCCAACACGCACGTCGGAGACCGGTGACCACCAAGCTCAGCCATCCAGCATGAGATATCAATGCGTCTTGGTCGGACGTACGCCACGGTTAAAAGGCCATTCAAATGTTTCTGCTGACAGCGTTTCAAGTCATAAGGGCCACCCGTGGTCAACAATCAGGCCACAAACTGTTCTCGCACAAGCCAGCAAGCGAGCAAAGGCATCAAGCCGAAATCATCTGGGCTCTCAGTCTCTCACAATCCCCGTGCTTCTGCGACCCTTGGATCTCGGCGACCATAGAAATGCTCTCAAACCCATGACTTTCCTTAACGCGTATCTTCTACATATCAAACTGTGCTATGGATAGTAAATTGACCTTTTACGGACTGCTTAAAGGGTCGCTTCAATCCATGACGCTTATACCATCCTCCCTATCAACCTATTCAAAACGAGACACGTCCATAGATAATGATGGTAACTATCCGGTCGGATCCTGTTTCTGTCCCAGAATTTTCTACAGCTCATTTCACTACTTACCCCGAGATGAACAAATGGTTGAGAATTGGTGTGTTCATGTCTACATTCGGTTGTTGCCTTGGCGTTTGATCACGCGACCAAGCTGTGGTTGATTTTTTTGCGTCAGGTGCCCGATCGGCGGCCACCACAGCGTGCTCGACTCGGAGCCGAGGTTGTTCTACTGAAAAACTAGGCTCCTCCGTTGTTCTTCCGGGTGCATGTGTTTTTTGGTGCGTGCGTGGGGCTCTCGAAATCTTTGATGCGACGTTTTAGAAGGAACTTCTTTCAATCGTGTATAGACCTGATGATTCATGGTTCTTGACCGTGTTACGAACTGTCCTTGTGCAGCCGCCGCACATGACGATGCCAGGGCACGGGCTATATAGAACGCAAGGTGAGTCGCGTCCTCGATTCAACGTCTCGTGAAGCATGCGTATCAACTTCATTGCAACGGTGTTTGCGTCGGCGCTGCTGGCTGCAGCTACGCCAGGCCCTGTGTCGGTGGAGAAACGACAGAGCTTTCCGCGCATGGTATGTCTCACAAATGTTCTCTTGGAGTACCGCTGACACCAACTCGTAGGTGGTAAGTTAGCTCACGTATTGAATTATTTTCTGCTCACGTCGGATACCCCGCAAGTTCTGTCATTTCATGGTGCGTGGCATGAGCATGGGTGCGTCTATGTCTGTCCTAATTCTGCACCCCAGATTGGAATCGAGAGTGATCGTACAAGCTCTGCGGATGTACGTCGTTACATCAAGTTCCTCTCCCTCCGTTACTTACAGTGTTTCCAGTATGATGCAGACATGATCCGCGCAAAATCGTGCGTTCCGATCCAGCGAGAAAGAACCACTGCTCACGGGGAAACAGATACGGTATCGACGCGTTCGCGCTCAACATCGTGCGTGTCCAGTCATTTATTTCCTTGAGCGCTGGCTGACGCGCCTGCAGGGAGGTTCGTGTTTACTTTTATAGCTTCCAATGCCCGAGGCTAAACAACTGCGAACTGTGTAGTCGATCCCTATACGTGCGTCTCCACCATATCTACCTCTGTCCATTCTAACGTATCCACAGCGACACCCAACGTTTGTGATTGAACTCTCGTTGCTCCCCCGCTTCTCATAGCTGCCCCAGTGCACTTCGCGTACGATTCCGCCGCACGTAACGGGATGAAAGGTGCGTACCACGACTGTCTTTTGCGGCGCAGTTTAATGCTAAAATTATTACAGTCTTCATCAGCTACGATTTCAACTGTACGTTGCTGGGCGACGAGAGTTGTTGCCGTGAATTGCTTGATACTGAGACCGTGTGCAGGGTGGAACACCGGCCAAGGCGCGCAGATCGGATCCCATCTCGCGCAATACGCGGCGCTCCCGGCTCAGCTCTTTATCAACAATGCTGTGAGTCTCACGCCTCGTGTTTACAAAGGAAATGACTGAACGCGTTTCCGTGGCCAAGGCCTTCGTGTCCTCGTTCGCCGGAGACGGTGTCGACGTTGCTGCCATGCGCAGTGCAGCTGGACTGGCGATAATGTTTGTACCCAACTTCCACCCGGGTGCGTGGTACCCCTCTCACCTGTACTTGTAATGAACTCAACTGCGTTCTTTCAGGCCAAGGTAACTTCGGCCTCATCGACGGTGCACTCAACTGGTACGTTCCCATCCATTACCCGCGATGCCTTTATTCCTGACACGCCTATCTCCACAGGATGGCATGGGTATGGCTGCTCCACAGCGTACCTTCGAGGCACTGACCGCATGTCGCAGCCCAACAACGGCAACAACAAGGCCCCCACACCTGGCGCGAACGTCACCGTCGCAGCTGGAGACTCCTCTTACCAAGCCGCACTCGCCGGGAAGCCCTATCTTGCTCCTGCCAGTCCCTGGTTCAGCACTCACTACGGGCCTGAGGTGCGTTCGCAGTTTTCAGTTTCAGAGTAATAACTGACAGATGGTTGGGAATCATAGGTGTCATATTCCAAGAACTGGGTCTTCCCCGGCGATTTGTTGTGGTACACCCGCTGGAATGACCTCCTCAAGCTCGGTCCCGCGTTCATCGAGATCGTGACTTGGTGGGCTCGTCCTCGTTCATTTTCTTTCGTTACTTATTGAGCATAGGAATGACTACGGTGAATCGCATTACGTCGGTCCCCTCAGCAGCAAGCACCAGGTGAGTCCGCTGGAACCTTGCGCCATGCAAATGTTAATAATTATTACAGGACGACGGAGGATCCAAGTGGGTCAACGATATGTGAGTACCTCGCGCGCTTCTCCCTCCTTGCGATGCTAACGCTCTTCGCAAGGCCGCACAATGTGAGAAACCACCGTACTTTTGGCCACATGGGAGATCTCACAACGATATTTAGGCTTGGTTGGACATGGCGAAGCCCTTCATAGCGGCGTACAAGGCGGGCGCGTCATCCCCCAACAGCTTCATCACCCAGGACCAGATCATCTACTGGTGAGTATTCTTCTTAAACTTTCTACGGTCGTTGGTAGCTAACGAATCCCGCAGGTACCGTCCGACCCTGTCTACCATCAAGTACGTATCCCAAAAGACTTCCTGTCTTTTTGGCTTATCCTTTGCTTCAGCTGTGACGCCACCGACACGACTGCCAACACCCCCGCCAACAACGCTAGCGGCAACTACTTCGAAGGGGTATGTAGATCTCAGACTCGCCTCGGTATATTTCTGACGTGCCTTCTATATAGCGCCCCGACGGCTACCAGTCCATGCAGGACGCGATCTTCGCCGTGACGCTGCTCACGAGCCCCGCCCAACTCACGATGACTTCCGGCGGCAACACTCAGGTTTTCAACGCCCCTGCCGGCGCCGCGGCCTTCAGCATTCCCATGCACGTCGGCCAGCAGAGCTTCGCCCTTGCGCGCAACAACGTCAACGTGCTTGCCGCCAACAGCTTGAAGGACGTCTCATCTGTCTGCCCCTGCGGGTGCGTTTCATCGCCGCCTCTTCTTTTCTTACACTCACGCTTTTGAGCACACAGTCTGTACAACTTCAACGCGTACACCGGTAGCGTGCCTGCCAACTTCGTTGACCAGATGGGTCCGGATGGGCTTGCGAGTCTCGTGGCGGGTCTGCACGTCACAACCTGCCAGCCCTCTCCCTCGCTCCCGACATCCGCACCCCCGTACACCGGCCCCGGAGGGACTGCGACCGCTCCCCCGACGTCCAGCTCTTCGTCAACTATTACCGCGCCGCCGGTACGTTTCTTTTTCCTCCTTCTACCAGGATATAGCTGACCATCGACTGCGCGCAGACATCCTCAAGCCCCACGAGTTCCTCAACCATCACCTCCACGCCCACGTCCTCCTCGACCATCACGTCCAACCCGGCGTCCACCACTACGACCACGACGGGTACCGGCGGCTCATGCACCATCACCGCGTCCGAGCAGATCCGGCCGACCAACTGCATGCAGAAGTACGCGTCTTTCTCCTCGGGTTGGAAGCTGCGAACTGATCATGATTGCGTTCTTGCAGAGGCTGTGTGTGGGATGGTCCTGCCGGCTCCGATTCGCCCGACTACTGTGGGTAAGGCGGCGGAATTGGAAGAGTGCATGCGCGTCTCTGGCGCCCAATGTTGGCTACGAATTTTGTATCGTTCACGAATTGAATATTTCTCCTCCTTTCCGAGTCAGTCACTTCACGGCCAAAGGCGATATTGAAATAAGATGTCCAGCCCATCTGTCACTGAGACATTAGTGGGTCTCTAATTCAGGAAGAAAGAAATGAATGCAGGATTCAGGAAGCAAAAAATCATTACTGAGCATGACCCGGGCCTGAATCGAACAGGCGACTTCTGAGAAACAGGAGTTTACACATACCTGACCTGAGGAACCAGACTCGGACCCACCACGAACGTTGGATAATTTACAAACATTGTCTCTCTCGGGGAGATTCGGGTCGTGCAGCACATGCAATGTTATTTTTCCCTCTCGGTCGACAGAGACTGAATGCTTATTGTGTGCCCTCAGAACCACGTCGTCCCAGCCATCAGCGTGCTGATATTCTTCGCGAATATCTGGTGGGCAGCCGCTGCCGTATTCATACCTCAATCAGATTCATCGCTCCCCCGAAGGAACGAGACTCACCGGACGGATGGAAGTTGTTTCTGCGCGTGTACCCGTCAGCCCACACTCAAGGCAAGGAAACGCGGACAGAAACGCACCCCCAAAAGTCGCCCGGATTCCCAAAGCTCGTCCCGTCAACGAAACCGAACTGCGTCGGCGACGCGAGGATAGTGGCAAAAGCCTTGTTCGAGTCCCACAGCCAGGTCGTTGTCTGCCCCAACCGAAAAATAAACACGGGCCACCAAGAGTATGGTTGAAGTGCACGTACCCCTGAATTCGCAGCCTTGAATGAGGCGACGCGGGCGGCGAGTCGCGTGTTGAAGTCCGCGATGACGGACTTCAGGAGAGCTTGTGCGGAGGCGCCTTCGGCAGCGATCTGTGTGCGTAGCATAAGGTGAGCATTGCCGTGTAAGAGAAGCGAGCGAATCGCACCAGAGGTGTGAGGTCCACTGTTGGCACGTTCAGGAAGAGGAAGTTCCGTGCGCCGACGCCGCTGTCGGAGAATTAGTAGGAAATTCTTGGGATTTAAACCTGGGCGCACTACTGTGAAGGACGAGCAAATAAATGATCTGCCAAGATAATGATAAAGACAACAACAGGACGCACGAGTTTTTCCATCAGCGCGAAATACTGGTCCAGAAGAGTGTCGGCGAATCTGATAACACAGAATGTCACTCAAGCAACAGCAATGTAAGGCAATACTCACGCTCCACGGTCCCCAGCCTCGAAGTAACTTCCCGCCATATCGTTGACTCCTGTGTGCGTAAATTAGAATATTAAAGCCACAGTTGAAGAAGTAGTCCTCACCGATCCACACCGAGAACAGCGCATTGGCACTCGTCCACGGCGTCGTCGCAGGCTTACTTGCGACGCTGTTCAAAAATTCGTTCACCTGATCTCCGAGCGAGAGCACCGTAGGCTCGAACGGCGCGACGAGGGTCGCATTGATGGTCGCACCGCCATACGCGAAGTTGTATGTATATAGCAAGGAGGAGTTGTACGTGAAGGTGTCGAAACCGACGTAGTTCTCGCCTAAATTTCTCATTCAGCAGAAAGAAAGAGATGGACAAGGAGAGGGATGGCGCACCTCCAGCACCGGTGAAACCCGGGAACGGCGGGTTCCCGAGTGGGTTGTGGACGTTCGGGAGGACACTGGTGATATTGAATCCGGTAGTTGTGTAGCTGTCGCCGCTGCGCATATTTTCTTAGCGACATGGAAAGAGTTGAATGATTGAATGGAAGCGGGACGCACAAGGGGAACCAGTAGTTGATCGGCCCGGCGGGTGGTGGCGGCGCCGTTCCAGGGACGCACTGGCTGAAGACTGCGTGGAGATGTATAACTTGTAAACTCGGGAAGGATTGCGATAGACATACAGTCGCTCTCCCAGCTACAGAAGTACCTGAACATGAAACAATTTGTAAAAAAAAAGAGAAACGTAAACGAGCCAGAGACGCGACGCACCCAGCAACGCAGACAGTAGGACCTGTGTATGTCAGACCTAAGAGAAGCACGATTTAGATTCCTGTGTATCTATTTGAGAAGGAGTGGGGCAGACCGCCGCATTGTCCGAAAGCCGGGACCGTCTGTGCCACAGCGCCGGACGCAAAGAGCGCGAGTGCGAGAAGGGATACAGATATGCGTGAAGACATGGCTGCGTGGCGAGCGCACGAACTGGGTTCTTATATTTCGATATCGTGACAGGTGGGAACGGTCGCCAAAGTCAGGTGGGCGTAAAACACCGGGTTTTTTCCGAGGTGCGGGACGAATATAGGAAATTGGAGGACAAGAAATAGAGGTGTGTTTGAAAGCATAAGAGCTTGTTCAAAGACAGTGAGTTGTTGAGTGCATGGTGTGATGGGTGTGATGGGGGTCGTTGGGACAGTTGGGACAGATTTGCGTTAATAAAAGAGGCAGTTGTGCCTGAGAAGAGAATGTGATCCAGAGTGCACAGCGATACTGTTGCGGAGGATCGGCCAGCCATCGACGCCCGAGAACATACCGCAATTCAACCGGATGCACAAGACCATCGAGGTGATGATGGGCAAAGGGAGCTGAATTAAACGGAGAAGCTTAAATAGCTTCTTTCGCTCATTTCGTATAGGCGGGCGGCGGAGCCTCCAATACGGGACGCGGTGGATCCTGTACTTCGCGCGCAGGGACAGCAGGCGGCGCGTCCTCCACATGGCAGTGTCCACGTCTGATCGTTGTGGACATGGGTGACTGAGTTCGAAGTCCTCTGCCGGCCCGAATGTCCCCCCTCGGCGCGGATGGCGGATGTGGGCGCAGACGCCACACTAAGAAGGCCGCAATTGAAAAGAGGACGATCCCGAGAACCGTTGCGAGCGCGATGACGACCGTAGAATGCGAAGTACGTGCAGCGAAGACAGCATCGTTACTCGTGGGTCCAGGGAGCGCGATTGTGGAGGAGGACTTGAACGAGGAGCTCGATCCTGAGCGGGTTGAGATTCAGTTAGTAAGCTTTGGGTAACATCCTTCTTCACGTACGTGGAGGGCAGTTATCGTCTTCGTCCTCGTTACAACGAGGGACGTATCTGTCGCCGAGTTAGATATGCAGTCCGCCATTTGCGAGAGATCACACCTGAAGTGAGGCCCTGTCTGATCGATAGAGCGCTCGGAGTCCACAGCATGCGTCGCGTTTGTCGTGATGATGGTCGGTTCATTAGCGATGCCCACCGAGAGACTGGTGGGAGCAACGAAGTTAAAGACGATTGGGGCCATGGCAAGCACAACGGTGGGCGTTTCTGGGTTCTTTGGTGTCCCCGTTTTATCGTTCCATGTATCAATTCGTTCTACCTCCGCCTTCTGCAATATCGCCGCACCACGAATTGAAGAAGCTGGATCCACCATTGAAGGACGTGATTTTGAGGTCGACATCGCCACCTTATCGCCGTTCCCATGACTTCGTGGTAAGTACCCTGGAAGGCAAATTCACCAGCCTCTTGAGATAAGAACGTCAGTTCGAAGAGCTGAGAGAACCTGGGGCGGGCGAGAGCCTGAAATAGTCCTGAAATGCGACAGCTTTCAAATCGGATGAAGACGGTGAAGAGAGGCAAACTCAGTAGTGCGAGCCGGACGGCGAGGACGATGAATACGACATTGAAGACAGATGAACTTGAAAAATGGTGCTGGAAGTTGTGCCACAATTGTGGCAAGATTGAAGAGTTGTTGTCCAACCACACGTGCCCACCCGTTACACGTGACCGATCGCGTCGTCCGAGATCGGCCAAATAAAAGCAAACTGAACCAGCGTTTTGTCGCAAGTGAATATTTTATGCGGTCCACTGTGCCACCTTGTCTATCAAGCCTCCGGCCAAAATTCAGCCTTTCAATTTTTGAGGGCGGTGGCTTGCGATCTCGAGCGCTGCTAAATTATCATTCTCTTATCAGCGAAAGTGGAACTGATAGACGAAGAAGACTGGTTCGCAAGATAATGTGCAGTGGGAGCCGTGTGCCTGGGGATCGCGTGTTCTAGCTGTACGAACTTCTCCATGTTGAGAGTGAATGATGGCCCTGCATAGATCCCGCGGACAGGGTTGGCGGGAAGGGTGAAAGTCTCCGGAGTCCGTGGGCTAGGTTTTGACGCGTGGGCGTGAGGCAGCAGAGGTCTCTTGATTTCTTTGAATTTGCCAATCATCTTGGAGAAGCGACAAGACGAGGCAGTTAGACTTTGTGTTCAACATGAAGGTTGAATTTCTACTCGTTTCTAGTGTTGCCGGGGTTCGGTGCGGTGCGGTTCTTTCCTGATTTTTACGAACCTCGAACCGAACCTGGGGTTCGGTGCGGTTCAGGTTCGGTTCAGGTTCGAACCTGAACGAACCATCAAAATTATCTAGTTTCCCCCAGCCATGTTTGTGGAGTCTAAATGGTTGGGAACATTTTCTGAATTTCTTCGTGATCCGTCTCGTGCGGGTGACTTCTATACCGGAGATTCGGCGGGTCGTATAGTAGCGGTCTCACTCCTCACGCATTTGAGCTATAAGTGCGAAGACACTGCGAAGAACCGCGACCGCCTTCCTGCGTTGTGCGTGTACCCTTGGCATGACCAATCACTGTCTTAACCCATTCTACAGTCTCAGTGGTATTCTGCCGGCTCTCCACGCCATTTTGAGCCAGTTCCTACCTTCCTCGAACCTCGTTCAATTATTGTCGGCCGTTAATTACGATTTCATTTGGGGCGACTTCGAGGTATCAGGTTGGTTTCAGGCGAGTATTTAACCCGCACTCGCTTCGTCAAACTCACCGAAACATAGAGAGCTCGACACCAACCAGAGAGTTTGATCCGCCGTTGGAACGACCATCTGTTCACCGTGACATTTGCGACAGATTATTACTGTCATCCCTCGAGGTCCAACTGGCGAAGAGTGTCTGGGCGGGTCATGGAGCATGTAGCTCAAAACCCCTTGCTCCTCTCTATCTGTTGCGGAATGCTGTGGTGTCCCCTTGGTTCATATTGTGGTCGCCCTCTTGTCCTCATCCGCCACTTGTTGGATGTCTCGTGGGACGAGGTGCACGCCGCAGTGTGTCCACTGCAATCCATCCTACGCAACTCGGGTATCACGGTCGATATGTATGACTTCCCAAAACTGCTCATCCGTGATTGGATTGCTGGACATCGATACTGGAGGGCCAACGTATGTAATCAGCTGGCCCGGGGGGTGTATTCGGGTTGGTAACTTGATCAAAGCAGGATGTTTGCCCACGGAGTTATGGTAAGTCTTTCAAGGCGAGTGCGGCATCTAACCAGGTGTTCCCCAGGCTTAATAGGCCCACGAAAAAACAAAACATGAGTTGTTCAAGAATATCGTTCAACAAGCAACGGACGCGCTTTCATGTTGAACCTAGGAGAGATTAAGAAAAAACGTCCTTCAAAAACGACCTCCAAGAGCCAATTGCACGCAACTATTGGTTCAATATTGGTTTGACATTGCAGCATGTATTATCTTTTCCGCCCATCGCCCTAACTTTTGAGCCGCTGCGCCTTGCAATTTGCGGATCCCGGGCCGGTCATCCCAGCGTGATCTCCGGAATTGATGCGATCGACGCGGCTTTTGTCCTGCTTTTGTCTCTCCACCACGACCGTCGCTCTGAGTCTGACATGTTCAAGCTCAAGAGCTGTAAACCGAGATTCGTGGACAGCTTTCTGTGGCTCACTTCTGTCCCTGCTTCTTGGAACAGCTTTCTCTGTTTAGGCGCCGATGCAGTGCATCTCAGTTTAGCACACGTGTATGCCGCGTGCCAGCATCTTACAAAGTTCTTTGCGTCTTCTTTGCGCCTTGAAGGTTCTGCTCTTTTCCACCCTCATGTCGTTTTTCGCTCAAAGCTCTGTGCTGATACGAGGCGGCAATTTTTACTCGGCCGCCAGGGATGTACACATCCAGAACGACCGGCACTTGGCCATTGCAGGGAGCGAAAGTGGCCCTAAACACAATCGAGGAGCTTGGGCGGTTTCTGGCCCGGCGCGGAGCACTCGAGCTCGGGTGGAGGCCGGAAGGTTTCTCCCTTATGGTGGTGCTTGGCAATTACTCTTGTTTTCCGGTCCTCATCCTTCGCAGAGCGCGCAGGGAGCAGGCAAGGGCCCTCCCGTCCGTCATCCCGTCCGCATCGTTCACCCGGCAGTGAGGAACCGTTCGCTCTCCCATCATTCGGCGCGGCGTTTGGCACGAACGACTACGCCGCTCCACGTATCAACCCCGTTCACGGCTTCTTACCGGTCGATCGAGTGCATGCAGATGGTGGTGCATATGCGCCACGGGAAAATGCATATCCCTCCAGCCCCGTACCGACCACGACTATTCGCAACAGCACGTTCATTAGTGGAAATGTAAATAATGCGCTCGGCACCGGCGAATCAGGTGAATATTACCGGATGTTTGTAGAAGGGACCGACTTAACCGTTCCTCGCTCTTTAGGTATCCACATATTGCATCGTTTTTCCGCATCAGAGGCATTCCACGACTCCGGAGAGAGTCATGATCAACCTCGGTGCCATCCCGAAACTCGCATCAAGATGCAGGAAAAGTTGCTGAAGTGGTGCTTTTTAGACTGCCCACTCGCGTCTGACGAGAGGGAGCCGAGTGTTCTTTGGCTACACGGGCCCGCTGGGGCCGGAAAATCGGCGATCATGTATACTCTCTCGGAGCGCTTGATGGCTGAAGGGCGTCTGGGTGGCGCTTTCTTCTTCAAGCGAGGCCACGCTTCGCGGGGCAATGCCGGAGCTCTATTCACGACCATCGCCCTGCAGCTCGCGCTTAATAGCGCTCAGTTGAAGCTCCAAATCTCCCAAATCGTGGACGAAAATCCAACTATTGTCGGAAAGTCTATTCGACTTCAACTCGAAGAGCTCATTCTCAAGCCGTGCATTGACTGCGAGGATTCTTCGCGGACCATTATCATTGACGGACTCGATGAATGCAAAGGTCGCGACGTCCAGCAGGAAATTCTACGTCTGATCCTGCATCCCGCCTGCCAACGGACATCTCTTCGCTTTATCATAGCCAGTCGTCCAGAGGCCCACATTCGCGAGACCTTGGAAGAGTCGTCCCATCGTGGCCTATACCGCAAATTGGATGTCGAGAGCTGCTTCGACGACGTCCGAAGATATCTTGTCGCTGAATTTGCTCGCATTCATCGCGAACATAGAACGATGGCCACTATCCGGCGGCCATGGCCATCACAGGAGATCATCGAACGTCTCGTCGGCAAATCATCGGGCTACTTCATTTACGCGAGCACAGTTATCAAATTTGTGAACGACAAAGACTTTCGACCGACGCAGCGGCTGGAAGTACTCCTCGAACATCGGACCCGAGCGCACTTTGACTCCCCCTTCGGCGCCTTGGATGAGCTTTACGCCCAGATCCTCTCCGACGTCCCCACAAATCCTCAGCTTATTCCCATCCTGCGCATTGTTGACACTATCGCAGGCAATTGCACAGTTTCAGACGCCGACATGCTTCTTCAGCTGGAACCGGGGGACACCGAGTTGTATCTCCGTCGCCTCCATTCGGTGATCAAAATTGACTTTGCGTCTCCCCGGTTCCTTCACGCGTCGTTCTCTGATTTTCTTCGCGATCCATCTCGTGCGGGTGACTTCTATATTGGAGACTCACCCGGCCTTCAGGTGGCAAAAACTCTCTTCAAGGAGGTGGGCTACAACTACGAAGACCCGACGAAAAATCGTAACGGGCCACTTGGGTTGTACGTGTGTCTCACCCTGTGTCGTAAATTGGTGAACAGAATTGAACCGTAGTTGGCTGGGGGCCGCCCTGGACCAGGGTTTGCACCACGTCGAACCCTCTCAAGATCTGTTACCGCTGGTGTCGGCCGTGAATTACGATTTTACCTTGAGCCCTCAGTCTTGGGGTTTTCCCTGGATCAGTTCTGGTTTTTGGATGAATTTTGAGGGGAGAAACTGGCTAAAGGCGGGCATTCAACCTACCGTCTCAATTAATCTTACCGTCATGTAGGGATTTCAACAATCAGAAGACTTGATCCGTCGCTGGGAAGACCACGCATTCAGTGTTCAATTAGGGCGCGGATGCGACATGCTTTCACCACCAGACTTTGAGCTGACCTGGCGACATCTATCCGGGCGGGTAATGGAGCATGTGGCACGATTCCCTGTGTTGCTCGATATCTGTTGCGGATTGCAGTGGGCTTCATCCTCGGACGAAAACCTCCTTCTCATCCGCCACCTGTTGGATATCTCTTGGGACGAGTTCCACGCTGCAGTTTGTCCGATGCGGCACATCCTAGACGGCTCTGGTCTCTCAATACAGATGAAGGCATTCCAAGATGCGATCATCCAAACGTCGATAGTCGGACGCCCGCACTGGAGGGCCAACATATGTGGTCGCCTGGTTTGGGGCTGTATTCGGGTTCGGAAGATGATTGATACCGGACGTCTACCTGACGTGTTATGGTGAGCTCTTTCAGGCGCGTGTTACATATATAAACTGAGGTTTTGACAGGGTTTATTTGTTCCCATGGGGTCGTTTCATCAGAGGGTGCCCAGCCTGCCCAGAATTGCTAAGTGCTGTCCAGAAGTTCGTCCCACCGGAAGGGCACTGCAATATTGATGGCGCGGAGCAGTGTTACAATGTAATGATGTGGCTTCAGGTGTGTCGAACAATTTCCGTGCGCCGAAATCTTCTCACTGTGCACTCCCATGGAAGACTTTTGCTGCGCCTCCCCGTGACGAAATTGCTCGATGGAGAAACCTGCTTAAGAAGGAACGGAAAGAGGGATTCCAGTTGTCAGGTGGTTCTCCCGAAAGTCGCGAAGAAAATCTCGAGGAGCGATGGCGTCAATGGGAGGAAGACTACCCGGAGTGTACCGAACAACTTGGCTCCGCAATGCCATGGGCGTAGAAATTTTATGACGGAGATGTACTGTACTATTCGCTTCAATCCGATATCTTAAAAACTGCGCGGTTTGAAACACGACGTGCAATTTGCTTTGATTTTGAGCAGATTTGACTTCAGCCTGTGAGCTGTCTCGCATTGGGTAAGCTTATATTTGGGAAACAGCGACGGGCAAGTATTATTTGCCACGACAGTGATACCTGATTGCTCAAACCTATTCTAGCTACACTAACAGCTAGTGACGAGCCTGAGTTTCGCCAGCACTCGTGCAGGTGCAAGCATCCGAGCCCTCCTTTCCCTGCGCGGGTTCAAACCGATTCTTGAACGGAGCCCCACCACCTATGACTCTCGAAAGAGTGACGCTGCGGACTGTGCAAAAAGCCGTGAAAGGAGTGTCCCAGCCTTTTGTCAAGCAACTCAACAAGGTCTGTGCCGACACGGACTAAGTGATGGTGCGGAACATTCCGACGGTGGACGTGATGCACGATCATCCCGAATTGATGCGAAAAACTCCGTTCTCTTACCATCACCACTGATTTTGCTGTGACATTTACAGAGCCATTCATGTGCGTTTATAATCGGTATAACGCTCAGGTCCTCCTGGCTCATCCTGCATCGGGCTGTCGTCTTTCGTGGAGCTGCTAGCGCGCGGAATATATTTCCTCTGTTTCCAAGCCGTTTTGTTTATCCCTGCTCAGATACCGTGACTCTCATTCAACCTCGAACTGAGCCATATCTTCGCCTTTCCTGGGCTCACTCATCTCCGCGCTTTTTCTGCTTCCTTCTGTCGGCCTTCTTAACTAAGGCGCCGATGCAGTGCATCTGAATTTAGCACAACAGCTTTCTGTCACACCGTGGGTCCCTCACCATCTCCGCCCCTCACCCCGCCCTCATGTCGTTTTTCACCCATAGCTCTGTGCTTGTACAAGGCGGCACCTTCTACTCGGCTGCTGGGGATGTAAACACCCAGAACGACCAACAGATGACGATTGCGGCGGCTAGCGGCATCTATGGAGATTCCGTTCCAGGAGGAACACCGCCAGCACTGGGGTTCTCGCAGGGTGGTCCACCTTCTGGCCCGATGCGGAGCCCCCAATCTAGGATAGAGACCGGGAGGTTTCACCCCTATGGTGTGTCTGCCAGTTACTTTGGCTTTCTGACCCTGACTGTCTGCAGATATCGCAGGGAGAAGAGCGGCGCGACCGTCCTCAACGCCCCAGCATCCATCCTTCGAGACTCCCTATACTCTTCCCGCATCTGGATCCTCGTCTGGTCGCAATGGGTACGCGACTTCGCTTCCGAACAGCGGTCCGAATGGCTATTATACTCCTTTCCCGTCCGACGGATCACAGCCTGAGAATGGTGCACCTGCCCCATGGCCGAATGTGAATCCCCCATACCCGAAATCGGCCACAACTATCCACAACGGTACATTCATAGGTGGGAATGTGAATAATACGGTGAGACACGGCGAGTCAGGTATGTCTTCGTATACCACTGTACCAATGCCCCCCACTCACTATCCGTTTCACATCACTCAGGTATCAGCATACTACATCGCGTTTCCGCACCAGAGGCATTCCACGACTCTCCAGATAGTCACGACAACCCTCGATGCCATCCCGAAACCCGAATTGAGATGCAAAAGAAGCTGTCAAACTGGTGCCTGCGCGCAGAATGGCCGCATGGTTGGGGGGAAGCACCCCTTGAAACGGAGCCTACTGTTCTTTGGGTGCACGGGCCCGCAGGGGCCGGGAAAACGGTCATTATGCGTACGCTGGCGCAGCGCTTGGAGGACGAAGGACGCCTCGGTGGCACTTTCTTCTTCAAGCGTGCACACGCGACTCGTGGCAATGCCAGAGCTTTATTTCCAACCATCGCGCTGCAGCTCGCGGTCAGTAGTGCCCGATTGAAACCTAGGATCTCGCAAATTGTGGAAGAAAATCCAACCCTCCTCGGAAAGGCCATCGATGTCCAGCTGTCGGAGCTTATTCTCAACCCGTGCATTGGGTTCCAGGGCGCTGCACGGACCATCATCATTGACGGATTGGACGAATGCGAGGGTCAGAAGGTGCAGCAGGACATCATACGACTAATCCTGGACTCCACTCGCGAACGGGCACCTCTCCGATTTGTCATCGCCAGTCGTCGGGAGGCCCACCTCCGTGAAGTCCTGGATGAATTATCCTTCCACGGCTCGTACCGCAAATTCGACGTCGAGAGTTGTTTCGAGGATGTCCGGAGATATTTTGTCGCCGAATTTGCACGCATTCACAGCGAGCACAAGACCTTGGCCGATATACCGAGACCTTGGCCATCCCAGTGGGTGATCGATGGTCTTGTGCAAAAATCCTCTGGCTACTTCGTTTACGCCAGCACGGTAATCAAGTTTGTGGATGATAAAGATTCTCGACCAACGCAACGGCTGGGAGCACTGAGTCAGCATCTGACTGGGACCGGTTCTCAAAGACCATTTGCTGCCTTGGATGAACTTTACACCCAAATCCTCTGCGCTGTTCCCAAGCATCATCAGCTTGTTCCGATTCTGCGTATAATTGACAGCACCTTCACCATGCCACTTTCCACCATCGATATGGTTCTTGAGCTGGAGCGTGGGGACACCGAACTTTGTCTCCGTGGACTCCACTCTCTAATCAAACTTGACGATAGGGGGCCCCAATTTTATCACGCATCATTTTCGGATTTCCTTCGTGACCGGGCTCGTGCGGGTCTCTTCTGTGTCGAGGATTCCGGCGCGATGTACATTCTGGTCAAGTCAACTTCTCACCGAATTGCGTTATCACTATCAAGACGAGATGAATAATCGGAATGGCCCATCGGGTGTGAGGGTCCGTGTCTATGTCGTCAAGGATTAGTATTCACTGACGTCTCGTAGCCTGGCTTTGCAGGCTCTGAAATACATGTTACCTCAGCTCCGCGTTTGCCCGGGTAGACCGGAGATGATGTTGGAGGTGATCGTGCAGTTGAAGAGCGATACCTATGTTAGGGAAGCTGCATTCAATTGGCAATGGAATTGGACTTTTGCGACATGAAAATACCGTTGGAACAATCGTTGATGCACTGAAAAACATCCGCAGAGGAGGCGGGTATCAGACGCCGACGCAAGAGAGGGGAAGAGGATTCTTCGAACATGAATGGTGGTGTTAACGCACAGAAAGGCCGCGCCACAGAAAGACAAGCGCAACTGAATTTTGAGGAAGCAGATAGCCATTGCTACATGGTTGAAGTCGCGAGGAAATACCGCCAGAACCAACGACGAGGGAAGACGACACGTTAGTACGTTAGAAATGGTAACTGGCCTGAACCAATATTAGGGCTTGACGACAAGGTTGAAGCTGAGAAATCAATGTTCATGATTCTAAACGGGGAGAGCCAGGGCTTTTCCACGGAAAGCGGTCGGTGCTACGGAACAAGAGCGGGATCTCCGCAGGCTGAGATAGGAGGATAGAACCCGTCAGTGAGTATCCCGCGGAACAAAACGCGGAATTGCCTAACGATGCACGTTCGCGGGGAAGAAGAGGCAATTACCAAGAAGATTCCTGAGATTGAGTCGTCGGTACCGCCTGGATTGAAGCGCAGTTTTAGCGACAGGCCCGAGAGTATTTCCGGAGCGTCGAAAGCACATCACTTTGTCTCTGTCTCCAACGTAGCGTGCTCCAGAGCCGTAAATGAGGGAGCGAGGCGATATGGCCTCTAGTATCATAATTTCCCGCAATGTCTTTGGGGTGCAGCATCAAGAGCAATATTTCAGGCTCCGAGCGCACGGATTGTACACAGTCTGAGGCGGTCGGCATCACGAGAAAGTTCGGGAGTGCAAGCCAGATTTCGCGCAACTGCGCGTCCAGATTCCAGAATGCGTCCAGGCTTCGGTAGTAAGTCGGACCCGAAAGCTAGATCCACGAGAGTCAGGGGAAAAATTGATTTCTGGGTTGAACAAGCTGCTTTGAAACCGTAAAGGTCGCGGAATTGGTGACGGTGACGGTTTGAGCGAGAGATGGCCGTGCTCGCCGTGCTTGGTGCTGCTTGCCGATCGTGCCTTTGTCTCTATTTGGCTGTCGGCTTGGCGGCATGGGGCCAACCGTGTGCTCCGCATGGCAACTGATGGATAATCTCCATCTGACACCACGGGTTCTGTTCCTTCGTCGTCTGATACCAAAAGATACTAAAGGCGACGCGCGTGGATCCTCCGCGTCGCTCCCTCCCCCTTGTTCACCACCCACACCCGTCCCCGACCCGCAAAGTCGCAGTGGTTCATGGCCGACCAGACGCAGACGCCTTTCACCCTCGACAACACCCTCGGAGCAGCTGTGGTCGGGTTCGCGGCGTCCTGTGTCGTCTTTGGGATGTGCGTGCATCAGGCTTGCGGGAATGCCCCTTTTCTAACGGCGACGTTGCGCAGCCTGTTGACGCAAGCATGGACGTACTTCAGCCGGTATAACTCGGATACGGCGGTGGTACGTTCTTTTCACTCAGTCTCTTGTCGATGCACTCATTCACGATCCCCAGTACAAAGTACTCGTCGTCGTAATATTGTGCGTCTCTCTCACCCATCTCGCCCTCCCCGTTCATTTTTCCTGTCCCGCAGAGTCCTAGCCGGGATCGATCAGGCCTTGTAAGCAGCCTCCCCGGCTCCTCCTCCGTCCACTGCTGAATTTTCTCCCAGTATCGGGCATTTCGTGTACTTTTACACCATGGCGAGTGCGGGGAATCCCCTAGCCTTAGCGACGGGTACCACAACATGGTCGATCATTGTGAGAGCGAACCGCGTGCTATCGCGTGCCCGTCGGTTATTTTTGGTGCTCAATCAACTATGCAGATGCAACAAGCGATCGGCTCGATTGTCGGGACGATAGTAAAATGGTGAGCGCCCCAGTTATCTTCGAATCGTGTGCATCCCCGCTGATACATGACACTCTCAGCTGCTTCGCAACGCGGGTTTACCGATGTAAGATGCAATATGGCGACATCTGGCCTGGTGTTTACCGCGCCCCACAGTTAGCGAGAAGAACATCTTCGTCACGCTGTTCATAGTGCGTTCTTCCACCCCTTCCCCGGCTACAATACGACGCTGACAACCCACCAGATATTATTGGCGCTAGGCCAGCTCGGCGTCGCGCTTGGTGCGTCCCCCCACACCATCGCACCGAATCCCTTTTCTAACCGCGCGCAACAATCCAGTCTTCACCGTCCGCGCGTTCCAGCTGACGTCGATCCCCGCCGTGTTCCGTCTCAAGGTGCGCACGCGACCCCCAGAATTCGATTGCTTAATTAAACCTAACCTAACGTGCATGACAGATGCTTGCGACGATCTCCCTCGGGCTCGGGCTCCTAACGGACGTCGTCACCGCCGCCGCGCTCTCCTTCTTCCTCTGGCGCATGCGCACCGCGCAGAAGTCCGCGTGCGTCCCTTCCCTCGCTTTATTGCATGTAACTTGAAGCGGAGCAATGCTGATTGTGGCGTTACAGTGCGAACTCGCTAATCTCGCGACTCGTGACGGACGCGATCAACACGGGCGTGTTGACCACGGCCGTGAGTCTGTCGACGTTGCTGCTGTTTGATTTCTTGGATGGAAACTTGATCTTTGGGGCGACGTATTTCTTGCTGTCCAAACGTGCGTCTCCTTACCTTGTTACCCAATTCCTCTAATCTCATTCTCATCCATCCATCCAATCGACCAGTCTACGCCGTCTCCTTCCTCGCCACGCTCAACACCCGGCGCGCCGTGCGCGGCCGCGGCACCGACCACGAGCAGATGACCTCCTCCCGCCGCCCCACCACCGCCGGCGGCGGGAACCTGCACTCCGCGCGTGCGGCGGAGGTGGAGACGAACATGTTCCACCTCGGCACGCGCATGCCGTCGATGCACGAGGACGGGATGGGGGACCGCGGGTACTCGGGGTACGGGGACGATGCGTTTGATTTGAAGCCGGGGTTCCCGCCGATGCCGACGAGGTGTGTCTCTCTCCTTGTTTCATTTTTCATTTGCTCCCCTATCCCACCCTCTCTCTCTCGAACGCTTTTCCCTTCGCGTCTCCTTGCTTTTATTTCGTGTTGGAAAGCATGGCTGATTCGTCATGTAGGCAACTGCATGCTTCGGATTACCAGTTCGCGATGTGATTTGGTCGGGTTGGGTTGTTTTAAGTAGTAATAGTTTAGAGGGGGAGGATGAGTTGTTTGTGTATAAATCTAATCGCCGCTGTATTGAGGATCCATTCATTTCGTTGCCATGAGTTTGAAGCGTGCAGGCTGGTCGAGCTAAGGGCCCAGGAGGCCGTCCACCTCACCCCTCGAATTTAGTTTACTTGCGAGCAGTAGTCCCCCGGAGCTTTTGTGGGCAATGCACCATGTCGGTGTCGAGGACGAGGGAATTTTCGAACCAATCCCATGATGTTATTCGACTCGGATAAAACGAGAGTTATATATATCATTGACCACAATCACTGAGCGTCGCGGAGTGTGAGATGCCCGGTACCATTCCATCAGAGTTTGTTGGTATATACAGGCTACGGGGGACTCATTTGGTACACTCTGGCCAAGCTTTGTCCCATTCTTGCCAGCTCGCCTCGTACCTATCGTGATCCCATCTCTTGCCGCGCCTCCGCATTTGTTCCTCCCTATAGAGCTCTCCCCATCGACCGATTTCTTCAACGGGACGCTCAGCGAAGGTCTCCAACGGGCGTGCACAGTCAGAAGATTGTGGGTATGGCAATTAGTCAACACACCTCGAGCCACATCATGACATTGTGGCACTGTCCCGCACCCCCGCTCGTCGGGACAAACTTCCGGACAGCACTTAGTAATTCAGGGCAGGGTGGGGACCCTCTGATGACAATGCCCCATGCACCGCAATACCTATCAAACCCTCAGTCCAAATGCGACTCCTGTAGGATAGCTCACCCTAACTGAGCGGGTAGGCGTCCTGTGTTGATCATGTACTGAACCCGAATGTAGCCCCAGGCCAACCGGTTGCATATGTCGGCCCGCCAATATGGATGTCCGATAACCCGGATCCATTCCTGGACGAACACATCTACCCTCTGTATCATCCAACCGTCTAGACTCGAGTCGTGCCGGATATGCAGTGGCAACACTGCGGCGTGTATCTCATCCCAGGAGACATCCAACAAGTGGCGGACCAGAGGGAAGTCAACGGTCCATAGCATCCCACAGCAGATATAGAGGAGCAAAGGGCTCCGAGCTGCATGCTCCATAACCCGCGCTGACACCTGGCGCCACGTCGAAATCGGGAAATCTTTGTGCCACTGAAGTGACTGGCCGAGGAGGATAGAGGCGTGGCATCGCCAACGCCGCGTCAGGTTCTCCGGTAAAGGATGAGCTGTCTGGGTTGAGGTCAGATTAAAGTGAACAACCACGGTGGAGTGGGATTCTCGCCTCGAGCCAGGACAATAGTCCAACGCCGCCTAGAAAAGACTCGGAGTCCTCCTCGATAAAATCGTAATTCACGCCAGACAACAATTGAACGAGCCTTTGGGAAGGTTCGAACTGCCACACGATTGACTTTAGGGCGGTCTGCAGGCAACAAGTGCTGCGGGATGAGTTGATCAGGAAATAATAATATACAGGGAAGCGGATATAGAGACGCACAAGGCAAGCGGGTTGTTACGGTTGTTCGTCTCGTCCTCATACTCGTAGCACAACGCGGTGAAGCTTGATTCCATCAGCTCGTAAATGCCGGCTAAATCTTCCGTATAGAAGTCGCCAGCGCGGGAGGGATCGCGAAGAAAATCGGTAAATGAGGCATGAAAGAATTGAGGAGCCTCGTCATCAAATTCGATGACGGAGTGCAGCCCACGGAGGCAGAGCTCGGTGTCCCCCCGCTCTAGCCGAAGAAGTATATCAATGGATGACAATGTTAGGCCGGGGATGTGGTCAATCACGCGCAGGATTGGAACAAGTGGATGACCCTTGGGAATTCTAGACAGAATTTGGGTGTAAAGGGTGTCCAAGGCACCGAACGGGGAATCCCCCCCAATTCCGACCAGATTTTCCAGTGCTTCTAGCCGTCGCGTGGGGCGAAAATTCTTATCGTCCACGAACTTGATGACTGTGCTCGCGTAGATGAAGTAGCCGGATGATTTGGATATGAGACGTTGGATCACCTCGTTCGACGGCCATGGCCTCGGAATATTCGTCATGGTTTCATGATCGCAGTGAATACGAGCGAATTCGGCGACGAGATATTTTCGGACATCCTCGAAGCAGCTTTCGACATCGAATTTGCGGTACAGGCCATAATAGGATGGTTCAGCCAACGTCTCGCAAATGTGGGCCTCCGGACGGCTAGCCATGATAAAGCGAAGAGATGACTGTTGGCGAGCTGAATGCAGGATCAGACGTATAATTTCCTGCTGGACGTTGTGACCTTCGCATTCGTCGAGTCCGTCGATGACGATGGTCTGCGATGAACCTTCGAGGTCAATGCATGGCTTGAGAATGAGCTCCTGCAATTGGACACCGATAGACCTGCCGACAAGAGTTGGATTATTCTCCACAGTTTGCGCAATTCGGAGTTTCAATCGGGGACAATTGACCGCGAGTTGAAGTGCGATCGTCGCGAATAAGACCCTAGGGTTGCCGCGAGTAGCATGGCCACGTTTGAAGAAAAAAGTGCCACCCAGACGCCCTTCAGCGTCCAAGCGCTCCGACAAAGTGCGCATGATGGCCGATTTTCCGGCGCCGGCGGGCCCGTGTAGCCAAAGAACACTCGGCTCTGTCTTGTAAATCAGTTTGTCCCATTTCACGTATGGCCACTGTGAATTGAGACACCAATTCAACAATTGTTCCTGCATCTCGATCCGAGTTTCCGGGTGACATCGAGGTTGGTCATGACTATCTGCGGGGTCATGGAATGCCTCCGATGCGGAAGCGCGATGTAGTATATGTATACCTACGGAGTGGGGAGACTGTTAACACCGTCCCTTCTACAGACGTCCAGTAATACTCACCTGCTTCACCGTTGCTGACCGTATTGTTTACATTTCCACTGATGAATGTGCCGTTGTGAATAGTCGCGACGGATCCAGCTGCAGGTTGGAGAGGATACGCGTTCGTCAACGGTACATGCGCGTTGGCCTGCGTCTGGAATGTGTGGGACGGTAATGAACCGTCATAGCCATCACCCACTGCGTCCGGACGTGCAGCGAAGTAGTCATTTTGATTCGGGCCAGACGCCGCACCGAATGATGGGAGAGTATAGAATTCTTCACTGTTGCGTTGACGCTGCTGAGGTGATGACGGGCGGAAAGCCTCTCGGCGACTCCCTGCAATCTCTGCAGAGGATCAGGACAGGAAAACGAGTGTAACTGGCACGCACCGCCATAAGGGTGAAACCTTCCGGCCTCTATCCGAGCCCCCGTTGGGCTCCGCACCGGGCCAGCAACCGCACCCTCCTCCGCGACTTCCTCTCCAGCTGTTGCTGAGGGTATCCTTCGTTGATCGCGCTCAGGATCGAACTCGTTCGATTCAAGCGTCAACTGGTGCTGGTTCCGGATGTCTACGTTTCCACCGGCGGAGTAGAAAGTGCCGCCTTGTACGACTACAAAACTATGGTCAAAAAACGACATGAGGGGGCGGATGAAGGGAGGGTGGGAGAACAGCGTCGCATCTACGTCGCGACAGAAAGCTGTTGTGCTAATTTCAGCTGCACTGCCTCGGCGAGTAATGCGGGAAAGCTGTTCCAAGGCGGCAGAAAGGCGGGAATAAATTCATACCTGGCAAGGTCGTGGTAGCGAGAGTATGGAAACCCGGAGCACCACACTTTTTAGCGATGTCCGGCTTTCTCTGCCGTGTGATTGGCGGTTGCAAGACCCCGAAAACTCAGTATGATGTCGGATTCGGCCACTACAAGACGGGCGTTAAAGCTTTCTGAGTAGCCTGGACTCTGAATGATGAACTACATCTAAATAAGCCGGACCAAGGCCGGAGCCGTTTCTAAGTGTAAATTTGTCTCAGAATCGACGGCACCGTTCCATTTGGTAGGTACGGTTGGGGTTGTCTATATTCCTGTCAAGGTCGAATTTCAAGCACTGAGTAAACACTACCTTATGATCCGACCACTGGAAGCAATGCCCACGCGTACGAAGCGCGGTTGGTTTATGGATGAATTTCTTTTGCAAGCCCCAAGCCCGCGTGTGTTCAGTTTCCGGATGTTCTTGTGTGCTCTCGTATGCCGAATAACATACGAGATATCTATGTCTATGTGGCCGGCTGGAGCTACCAGTGGTTCGACTTAACACAAGCACCGCGGTTCTGCTACATATGAACTACCTGCCGGATAGCTCCGATATCGGCACGAACGCTACCCTTGACTCTCATAGCCTATCTCACTGAGCCATGACGTTCCTGGCTCTCTATGTTCCACACAGTTCCGTTGATTGAGGCACCTCCGAGATGCCCGACAACGTTCCCACGGTTCATTTTACAGTTCGCTCGCAGTGATGAGACACCAGTATTTGATCATCCGGCTCTCCGCCAGCCGCTATTACGGCCTGCTAGGCGGCTAGCATGAATTTACATGCTCAGTTGAGGAAGCACCCGTGCTCCGGTTACTGTTCGTATAACTTGAGTCAATTGAGCTGGGTCGGATTATCATGAAGATAAATTCTTATGGAACTACTCAGACAGTGAAAAAAAGTTAAAACACGGAAGGAAAAGACAAAGAAGAATCCGAGGAAGAGTGCTTCATGGGGCCCAGCCCACAGCGGTGGCGAACCGTCTGCAATATAAGCAAGTACGAGGAAGTCCCGAGTGATAAGAATAGAGATGTCGAGGGTCCCTGCCCGAGTCGAACGGGTATGCTCTGCGATATGCTTCAACTTTTACCGGAAGGGATGCAGATGCGATGGGGCCTTGTACCGCTGAGCCTGGAGTTGCGATTGGGAACAGAGGTGATTTACCGTGCTAAAGAATGAACGGCGGGAAATGACAAACCGCGCGACCGTAGACATACCTTTACCAAAGGTGCATATCGAGGATGGTCGAACAAAGAAGGGAAAAGAAAAAGGCTTCGGGTCAAATCGCTCAGGCTCGAATCGAATGAGCGATGCCTGCATCACGCTTTGCAAGGCAGGATTGTTGGATTCGGGTGTGGACCGTCCGTTGCCGGGCCTTCCTTTTCTATACTTTAACTTGAATCACATCCGACAGAAAATTTCCCCAGACAAGTATGAGTCTGGAGAATGAATTCAACACACATGACCGGCTCAATTTCCTGTGTGTTCTCAAACAGCAGTCCCGCGAAAGCCACCTCGAGCTGATTATTGGGCGGTAAAGCAAGTCGTCTGTGTGAAAAAGATTGTCAGATGTTCCTACATTGAGGAAACGGATATTCCATGTGGTAGACCGTCTGCTACCGGATGTCCCACAGAACCTCACCAGGTTTCTGGAGATTGTGAGAAGTACTAGTGCTGAAAAATACACGAACCTTTCCCTCCCTGTATCGGAATTACTCACCTGCCCAGCACCAGCTCCGGGTGTGTGGATTCCAGGTAGGCTCGTAACCAGCCTGCCACGGCATTTCTCTGTGCAAGCACATTGCCTACGGCAACGTGCTCGCCACATTTGTTGCACCTCGTAGGCAGGCTGGTAACGAGCCTAGATTCCAGTGAAGCCGAGCTTGGTCTGAATCCTGATTATCGGGCGGGTGAGTGGTCTGCGACCTGGAAAAGGTGTGGCATGGGCTTACTTACTAGAGTGGTATGGCCCTGGCGCAGATTAATGCAGATTCCGCTCAGTCAAACGTATCTCGTGTACGTGGAGAGCGCCTGTTATCGGGCCTTTCACCTTTCGCAACACTGAACGGGTTGAACTAGATTGGGAGGAGGGATTGAAAACAAACATATCTTTTGTCCTGGATTGGAACCACGAATGAATTACAAGCCTCGGTGACGCGTGACGGCACAAGATTTCCGGCATGTTGGTTGAAATACTACTGTCCCCCCAAAAGCAAGCCATCGAGGGACTTGAGAAAAATGGGGACGTCAAGGCTAGGCCTAGGATTTCAAATCAGTATGGAAGTCTGACGGAAAATAAAGATGTTGCATGCTCACCGCGGATGGCCGAGAAGCCCGGATTCGAGTTGATAGGCGCGGCAGTGGCTGGTTCAAGGCGAATCGAAGAGTGGCCCAATAGCGATGGAATTGACGATTTAAATCCTTGGCAGCTTGATTCCATGTCCGCTTCTTTGCTATATCCTCTCCGGGCAGCTCCCAAAAGTTTAACTGGAATAAACTTCCCTGTATCTGGGCTTGAAATAACTCAAAACATGTATTTCAACCGCGTCGAACATGCTCTCATCACCTGTGTGGTATCCGCTACCATGTTTAGCTACGAGCTAAATTTCTGGCCGACCTGTCCACTAGAACTTGCAGATTTGGATGGCGCAATTATCAACTGTTGAGTTCCTGAAAGCCAGTGTATATTCCCGCGATCGAGTTCGGTCCGAACTCACCTTCGACCCTGGTGAGCACAGTGACATAGAAATACCAGAGTAATGCTAGGTTGCTTTGTCGGCACGTGTTGGGCATGTGCTAACCGCACTGGTGGTGGGTTTCTGGGGTCTTAAACGATAGCATCACCGCGGCAAGCAAGCGGGACGCCGCTTAAAAGCGTGGTGCTCCAGGTTTCCATACGAGAGAGGCGCGTCACGTTTTGGTCACATTAACGTTATGGGCATCATCAATTCGGAATGATGTTAAATCGTGGCGGCATGCAAGCGGCGTGCCCGGCAAAGAATGAACATAGAAAACCATGTACCAGCTCGTACTTGGATGGTCTTACTGCTAATTATCAAAGGCTGAACGTTCCTCGCATCTACGTGAGGGAAATGATACAGCCGAATATTCGTTGCAACTTGCCACGGGAAGTTACAGGACTACTACTCACGATCCTATACTTATACCGCACAGACGAGCGAACTCGCAGAAGCACCGAAGATAAGCAAATGCTCAAAGCAATTTGACACGACAAGCGCGTGCCGCAAAAGTCCGAAGGCACGAAGCCCCATCCTCCTGTCGCAAGTGAACTTGCAACTCCCTCATAAGTGGAGCTGAGTGGGGGAAGAGTGCATGATGATTGCCTCGAAGCAAGGAGATTCTATACCCTGTGACTCAAAGGGTACTCCTGTGTGTTCAACTGTTTGTCCCTTCCGCTGTGAGACTGGTAGGTGACGGAGCGGAAAACGTTGCTCCAGTTTAGGAGTGTTCACGTTCAACTCGGCATTGCCAAACTCTTCCATTATTTTGTCCTATGAGCCAGCCAACGCAAATGATGGTGTTATGGCCGGAGATCCACGTTCTTTTGCAAGCGGATGGTTCATCTTTCCAGGAGTAGCGCTTGAATGAATAAATTGCCCCCTGAACAGCTTGAATTGTTGGGTCTGAATGTGATCCTCACCGAGGTGATACAAGCTCTACTGTACCGTGCATGAAGCTCCGCTGCGACCGGTTGCAAGTGACCTCAAATCGATCTGTACCTGCGGTCCAATGCCCGGTGCATACAAATCGACTGCAGATCAACGGTTAGCGTGGACCGAAATTCCGATGCGTGTGGGTCAGCTTCTAGCGTTCTATCAATTCCAGCCAGCTATGCGCGCAGTTCCTACTACTCACAATTCGCTACTCATTCTTTTGCAGTGCCAAGAGTCCGACTTCCAATTGGCAATCAAGTTCAACCACTGTTTCGCTGTCAATGGGTTGAGAAAAAATATGATACGGCAGCAAACACATTCATCGTGAGTTTAACTACCCCTCCCGGACTCCCGGCGAAGCTGGCTCGGGTAACACTGGAAGCTGACGGCGACAAGCCACTCCCTGAGGCTGTGCGCCGTGCTTGGCATTGTTAGTTTTAGACGATGATCCCTCCGTTTTCCTCTTCCCTCTTGCTTCCATCCTCTCCAATCCCAGGCTGCTCGACCGCAGATGGAAATGTCGATAACTCCTCAAGACACAAAACCGTCGACGAAGGCGGGATCCATGGACGTGGGCGCCCGTCCGACGACTGACCCATACGCCGCTGTAGCACGGGCACTCGAGCAAGCGCAGCTAGCATTTACCACCGCGCTAGCTACACCAATGGTCCCTGTTTCTGTGGCTCAGGAACTCAGAGACGAAATAGCTGCTCTCAAAGCGGCAGCTGAGAGAGACCGCACCACGATCGCTGACCTCGGAAAGGCTGCCGACGAGGCTGCCAAGGGTCACAAAGCGGAGCTGGAGGCGAAGACGAATGCCTTCCGCAGAATCTTGGCGAAGGAGAGAGAGCTGCGTGCAGCGTCGGTCACAGAGCGAGAGTCTATCACGACGCAGTGCGCGGCGTTGGAGGCGGAAAAGCAAGCGCTGCTCGAGGAGCGGAAGTCAATGACGCTGAATCTACAGGGTATGATTCAGAACATGCAACGTCAACCCGTTCCTGTTCCTGCGAAACCTACGAGCTTGGTTCCTGCAAGCGGCGCTGTTCTGACGGCGGGCCAGCTGTCCATTGTCGCATCGAAACCGGCTGCTCCGGTAGCGCAGCGTACAGCACGCAAGTCCCGCCCGCAGGCTCAGCGCATCCTATCGTTGACGGTCTTTAGATGCACACTCCGCTATCGACTCTATTCCCTCGCGCAAACGCCAGAGAACCGAGAGTGCCCCGACGGCGCCAGCCTCAGTTGTGGGTACTACAACATCGACAGACGGTAAGTGTCTCGCCGGATCTCGCTGAATGCTCATTTCAATTAATTCCACCTACAGTTGCTCCCGCCGCACCCCACACATCCCCTGCACGACTGCCCCTTGGCCCCGCCTCGATTTCGTTGCGCGGGGTTTCCGCTCCGGCTCGTCGAGGCATTGATCCATACAGCGCCTTTGGCGGGCAGGGAGGCGGTGGACGCCTCCCCAGTAGCATGTCTCGCTCTGACGTGTTTGTCGCTGCTTCCCTCATAACTCGAGTTGCGCGTTGCAATCATCGGTTCAAATCCAGGCTAGAGAATCCATCGGACCACAGCCCCAAGGTTTCTCTTCTTGGCTGGCTTGTCTGTTTGCGCTTGAAATTTTCTTGCTGGATTCCTTTTGTCTTGCACCGCTCCGTGCACTTTTACCCGAACTGTGCGACTTTTCTAATAATCGTATCGCTCAGCTTCATACGCTGTCGATGAATCCCGTCTCCCCTCGAAATATCTATGAATTCACCTTCCAACCTGCGTCCAGCCTCAGCCTCTCCCCTTCCTAATCCCCCTGAATTCCCCCAACCAACGGACTGGGCGGCAGATAGACCTAAAATTTCCACCAATCCGACTCCTGGAGCGAATTCATCCGGTACACTCTGGGTAGTCTGTATCCCATTGTCGCCAACTCCTTTCATAAGAATATCCCTCCCATGTACGCAGACACCTTTTGGCAGCCTCGGCTGTCCGTTTCCGCGCCTCTGCAAAGAGCTGTGCCCATCGGCGAATTTCGTCCTCGGGGCGGTCTGCGAAGGTCTTCCAATGGGAGTTAAGCGAGAAAAATGCGGGGCGCGGACATTATATGACTATCCAACACACCTCGAGCCATACCATGACATTGCGGTACTGCTCAGTTTGAACCTCGAGCCAATTTAGGAGTCTATCCCCGCCCACATCCCACGTATTCCGGGGTGGGACGAACACACAAACAGCGCTCAGTAATACCGGGCAAGGTGGGGACCCTCTGATTACACGACCCCATGGGAAGTCAAAATACCTATCAAACCCTCAGTTCGAATGCTACAATCCGAGTCGCCCTGGACGGCTTACCATAAGTGAGCGGGTAGACTTCCGGCGTCAATCATGTTGCGAACGCGAATGCAGCCCTGGGCCAGCTTGCTGCATATATCAGCCCTCCAGCCTGGACGTCCGTTCCTCCAATTTTGAATGACGAGCCACGGTATTGCACGGATCGTCTTAGAATCGGAGTGGCGGAGGATGGATCGCAGTCCACACACTGCGGCGTGGACCTCACCCCAAGAAACATCCAACAGGTGACGGATCAGAGCGATATGTTCCTGTAGGTAATAATGCTTGAAGAAAATCCACCGAATCCCGCAACAGATATGCAGCAGCAAAGGGTAGTGAGCCACGTGCTCCATAACCTGTCGGGACACTTGTCGCCAGTTGAACGCAACCTCGGGATCACAGTAAGCGTTTGCCCCAAATGTCTCATTGTAGGATCTTGTCCCCAATGCCACAGTGAACTCGTGGTCCCTACAACGGCCGATTAAATCCTCTGGCGGAGATCGAGCTTCCTGCGTTGCGGTAAGAATGAGCGAGCAAGTGCGAGTAGAACGCTTGCCTCAAGCCACGATAGTAGCCCACGGCCGGGCCCCGGAGTCTCGCCTGTAATAATGCCCCTCGTAATAAAGTCGTAATTTACGGCCGACAACAGCTGAATCAGCTCCAAGGACAGCTCCGAGGAGGGTTCGATTTGGTATAGCAGGACTGCTAGGCACTCTAGCAAGGCCCAATTACTGCGGAGTGAGTTGGTAAGTACACTTGCGCGGAAACCGCGGAAACGAAAACACGCACAACTCATCATCGGTGTTGCGATTCCTTATGGGTTCTTCGTAACTGTAACTCAGCGCAGTGAGAGTTACTCGCATCACGTCGACAATGCCGCCCAAATCCCCAATGTAAAAGCCACCGGCACGACAGGGGTCTATGGCGGGAATACTGTAAAATAATTATTTTTCTCGAGAAAGTGACACACCCCAAAATACAGACAAAAAAGTGACCAACTATGAACAAGGTTGAGAATTCAGCACGTCGCTTGTTAGAAAACGAGGCAAGTGTTTGCACACTGCCAGAGGCTTGTACGCAACACGGCATATAATTTATTGATCACTGATGGCATTGAACCTACACCGAGGTGATTTGACCTTCCTCGTGAGAATGGTCAACCCATGACCGCAGAGATGGTCGCTTACCCGTTTCATGTTGTACCTGGACTGTGTAAATGGACACATCGAAATGACCATTAACCCTGTTGAATACTTGAGGACCCCGGGCCATTCGTCGGATTCCCAGATACCTTGGTTGAAGTACCTATAGCGGGCTTTGTTCGGGGGTGGAGCGAAGGCCGAAAATGGGGCCTTGCAGAGTGCGGGTGGCTCGTGAAAGCGTTGTTGGATGTACCTAGAATCAGGTCAAAGCTAACCTCACAGGACAAAGGCTTCAAGGAAAATATATCCCACTGAAGACCTTTGCTACGTGTGAATGCTGTCAGAATACCTTGCTACATTTTCGGTTTACTGCGCCTGTTACATTTAGGTTCTAATTTCACTGCTGACCTTTTCTGCTCAAATTGAACCCAGGGTGTCACTTTTTTCTCAGAAAACCGGGGTGCTACACAAAGTAATTATTTTACAGTATTACACCCATAGGGGTCGCGAAGAAAATCAGAGAATGATGCATGATAGAAATGAGGACCCTCTGACCCCGAGTCAGAGTCAGAGTCTAACTCGGAGTCGGGTGTTAGGTCGATCACGGAGTGAAGACCACGAAGACAAAGTTCGGTGTCCCCCGATTCGAGGTGGAGGAGTGTATCAATGTATTGAGCTTCGAGCCGGTCTGGAAGGTTTTCAATAACACGCAGGATTGGCACAAGCTGATGACTCCTGGGAACTGTCGAGAGGATTTGAGTGTAAAGGGCATCTAGGACACCGAATGGGGAATCGTCGCCAGTCCCGACCAAATGTTCGAGCGCTGCCAGCCGTTGCGTTGGACGAAAATTCTTATCGTCCACGAACTTGATGGCTGTGGTCGCGTAGATACCGTAGTATTTCGATCAAATCGAACCATGGTGTGACGCGTGACTTGTTTAACCAATTCGATATTTCGATAATGGTGCGTCAGGTGCGTGACAGGGTTAAAATTTTCGATAATCGGTGGAAAGGCTGTAGCTTCGTGAGTGGTTCATTCCAGCAGAGTCCCATCACATACAGCTGGGAAGTACAACACCCTTAAGGATTTTTATTGCCAAGTTTTTACTCCAACAATTTGACCCCGATTTGACCCAGAAACTGGGTCTCAACACTTCATACACATCGAAAACGAAGGAAGAGCCCGTATTTCGTCTTCTTGATACCTGGAAAGACTCAGAAATACACTTGTGATTTTATCGGCATTTTAGCGTGATTTTTTGAACCGCCAGACCAATTCGACATTCGCCTGGGTGACGCGTGACATCGACCAAATTTCGATATCGATACGGGGGTGCGTGACGCGTGACTATCGATTTGATCGAAATACTACGGTAAAGTAGCCGGATGATTTGTGTACAAGGCGTTCGATCGCCTCTTCCGATGGCCATGGCTTTGGAATAGCTGCCATGGTTTTGTGCTCGCGGTGAATACGAGCGAATTCGGCGACTAGATATCTCCGGACATCCTCGAAGCAGCTTTCGATATCGAATGCGCGGTACAAGCTATGGAAGGCTGTTTCTTCCAAGACCTCGCGGATGTGAGCCTCCGGACGACTGGCGATAACGAACTGGAGAGGTGCACTGTGTTCGCGGGTGGAGTCCCGGATGAGACGCAAAACTTCCTGCTGCACACCCTGCCCCTGACATTCATCCAATCCATCAATGACAATGGTCCGTGGAGGGATGTCCAACCCGATGCCTGGTTTGAGGATAAGCTCCTGCAGTTGAACGCTGATGGATCTGCTGACAAGAGTCGGATTTTCCTCCACAATCGTTGAAATGAGGAGTTTAAACTCGGCGCTGTTGACCGCGAGCTGCAGAGCGATAGTCGCGAATAGAGCTGTAGCGTTGCCCCGCGTAGCATGGCTCCGTTTGAAGAAGAAGGCGCCACCGAGACGCCCTTCAGCCATCAAGCGCGCCGAGAGCGTATACATGATCGCTGATTTTCCGGCCCCTGCTGGCCCGTGTAGCCAAAGAATAGACGGCTCCGTCTCGTCAGACTCGTCGTCCCATTCCTCGCGTGGCCATTCTGCATCAAGACACCAACTCAACAGCTTTCCCTGTATCTCGATCCGAGTTTCCGGGTGACATCGAGGCTGGTCATGACTATCTGCGGGGTCGTGAAGTGCTTCTGGCGCTGAAGCATTATACAGTATATTGATTCCTGAGCGGGGGTGACGAATGAGCGGCGCAGTTACACTAGTGTCGACAAAAACACATATTTACCTAACTCGCCCTTTTGCACTGTATTATTTCCGCCAATAAAGGTTCTCGCATGAATGGTCGTGTATTGGGGCTCACGCGTTTGGCTGAAAGATGATCGCGGGACCCTCCTTGAGTTCTCTGCGGAGGATAAGCACGAGAAAGAAAATGGATCCAGTCACTTCATTCACCGTACGGGGAGAATCTTTCTCATCAGGAAAAACCTCCCTGACAATTTTCTGCTATTTTTCACGAAAGTTTCTTGTCGGTTGAAATTTTTGGCAATCTTTGCAATTTTCATGAAAATTTCGGCCATTCCTCAAGAGATTGTCAATATTTTAGCAATGTTTGGTAACTCTTTGAAACCTCGGTGATATTTCCTCTCATTTTTTAGAGGATTCCTCCTCGTCAATTATTCTTCCTTTGACCACTTTTGACGAAAATAAAAAGTCGCGATGCTGTACTTGGGTGTTGCGATCCTCGACACTGTGACAGGCACAGACGGAACAATATTTGTGCGTGAGTTAAACAGGTATATACCCCAACCCAATGAGGGCACCGTGCTGCGACACCAAAACAATCATTTGGACGGTGAAGTGTAGTGGAATTCAAGTGGAATTCGACAAGTCCGAAGATTGCCGGTTGATCACCGGATGACAGTCGGACACATGATGTGCACGTGGACCGGAAAAATGGTTCGTTTTGATGAGCCGACAATCAGAGTAAACAACTCTCTTCCTTTCCCCCCATCTTCGTGGTGGTCGGCAACGCTGCCAGAAATCAGTGATCGTAAAACCGGTATTGCCGCATTTGGGAATTACCCCTATTTCCTCCTCTTTTCCACTCAGAACACTACCCTATGGCGCCGCAAAATTCCCCAAATATGTTCAAATGCTTCATACACTCATAAAAGTGTATGTGGGGTACAATTCAACCGGCCAAAGGGACTGGATATGAGCAATAATATAATGGGTCTCAACCCCTCCTCCTAGTATCAGCGGCCTGCCCTGACCTCTTAAGCTCCCATCGTAGCCCAGGATAGATACAATGTACACTCCATATGAAAATGATCGTGCCCAATTTTGTATTTTCAAGCAGGGGAGGGAGTTATAAGGCAATCTATGTTCAAAAATGGCCGTTTAAGGTACATGGCAAGGAGATATCGAAAAAGTGCCACGATACTTTTGAAGAGCCATGCCATGCCACCACTTTATCCCGCAAAAAGTTGTTCTCAACGTGCATGTAGCCTGAGATATGGAGCCCTACCACTTGATGGGTCATTGTCGGAGTTTGAAATTAGCGGTGCGTTGCCGACCACCAATCTTCGTCCCACCGCCCCACCTCAATTCTCTGCGGCACATCCTTCCTTGGCCCGATCCATGGCTTCGACATACCTCTAAGCGCCCCCCAATCACCTTACCGTGGCCGTCGACCATCCTTGGTGCCTCGCACGACATCGGTACGTGCCTGCAAGCCTGCGAGACGGGTGTATGCTAATCCATTGTCAATATCCAGACACGCGTGTGTGTGGTGTGTAGCCGTCTGTCTATCTGTACTTCTGCTGTGGACACTGAACAATTCCCAGTGCAAGTCTGGGTGCCGCGTTGTCGCTCTTCCGACCGTTGCTGTGCTAGCTAGATACCTGGTGCGTCCCCTTATATCGTTGTTCCTTTCTCTCGCAGCTCACCCCTCTTGTAGCCCTGTGCACACTAAGTATGTATAGCTCTGCTTTCCGTGCGCCAACTGAGGCCACCTCTGAATCTCGGTTCCACATAGACCTCTACCCCCGACTTGATGTGCGTTTTTTTTTTTTTTTCCTTTTGCGGCCTATGCTGACACGCTCTCGTCCAGCTTTCCCCAGGTTTCGCCTCGATCGTTCAACGAAGCGGTGCTTGGCCACTGCGGGCTCGACTTCTGTGGTAGGTGAGTCGACTTTGCATAGCGTTTTGTTGCGCTGACGTCGTCCATCGTACAGCGCGCCTTACGCCCTCCTAGTATAACTCCCCGCCGAGAACCCTGAGTCCGTGACGTACGACAAGCACCGTTTTGCACCGTGTCGTCTGTAGACCCACAAGGTGCGTTCTTGTTGCTCGCTCCCAGGTTCGTGCTCATGCCATCACAGCTCGTCGCGCTCTTGCTCATCTCGCAAGGCGGGTCGTCCCCGCATCGACCGCTCGGGGGACACTGCCGCACTATTCCCTCGTGTTTCGAGTGGTGGATTGGTACCGGCATATCCCGTCGGGCCATGGCTGAGTGTTGAGGGTTGGGGGCTGCAGTGTAGCACTGGTAGATAGACATTAACCGTTCTTTAACGAGATGGTGCGTAAGCTGTGCCTTTGCTCCATATAGGTTCATCTCCATTCTGTGCTCTCTGCTCTCGCTCTTGAAGAACAGGCTTAATTACTCCTTCTGTAGTGGTGTACGGGGGCTTGATGGGGTCCCTTTCCTGTCGCTTCTCTTTCAATGCCGCCTGCGCACGCGTTGCCGAGCCGCCACGCAACGCGGCGAAAATTTCAACCACGCCAGTATTGCACGCTCGCCCCATTTCGGCCGAACAGCTGACCGTGCGCAGCTTCAAATCTCGATGTTCGCAGCAAGTTCGCAGTTGAACGCAGTCCGGATAGCTCCGTTTCTCCGAAGATTTCCCACTATAAAGGGAGGTCGTGGCCTGGCTTACCGGCGCCCCACCCTTCTTCGCACTTACCCCCTCGCTACAACAATACCCGCAGCAACGAACCTCCCCAGCTCTCGCTTGCGGATCCTGATTATGGATGGCAAAACCTGTTGCTTTGGCTCGTCGAACTGGCTCTCAAAATTCTGCGTACTTCAACTGGTTGGATCACTCGGCCTGCCAACAAGCTCAAATTTGACTCTCCCGCTTCCTCGCCTCGGTTCAATTTCACCAAAATTTCACGCGAGATTCGCGCTCGTCAGATGTCGATGCCTGACCTTCGACACCCCAAACCTCTCCGTCAATCACGGCTTGGCTTGACATCACCCCTCCCGATAGTACTCCTTCGCTATGCTCAATCTGCAGATGCTTTTGCCATCTTGCTTTCGATTCCAGTTCATTCTCACTTTTTGTCTCCGTGCGTTGCCATCACGCCCTTTCCTTTCGGCGCTGCATGTCAACTTTGGGGTTAGCATCTCTCTCTTTGGAATTCCTCGCTCGCATCCGACATTCATTGCCAATTCAAGATGTTCCGCAATTATAAACTCTGTGTGATAGAATTAGCATAAATTTATTACTATTCACTTCTGCGTGGATAAGATATCTCTGCCTCATTTGAATCAGTTCCATAGCTGCCGGAGCGAAGCGGCGGCTGGTCTTGTGTCTTAGATAGATTTGAATGCATTGTGTTCTTTGCTACCTCCTCTGTCCGAACAAATCCCAAGAAATCCCAAGGAACATTCCATAATACCGCTGAAACTTTCCACAACTTTTCAGCAACAGTTCGCAAAAATTTCTACCGGTAACATATTTTCGCCCAATTTAAAAATTCTTGCAACAACAGCAATTTTTCGCAATTTTCACGCAAAATTGCCAAAAATTGCTGGGGGAGGTTTTCCTGATGCTGCCTCTGCCCGTGCTCGATTACGGCGCACCGGCGCAGGCGTCGAGGATCCCTGACCGTTATCGAGCGGAAAGTTAATCACGCTCGCCTCGTTTTGGATATGCACGTCGCCCTCCGTAGAGTAGAGCGACCCGCACTGAATGGACACGTAGCTATGGTCGAAGTTCATCGGGGTGGTGAAAGGAAGGATGCTGCAAGAAAACGTGGCACCCACGTTGCGACATATACTGTAGCGATGTGTATGGGTAACGCATAACGGCGGCATCGTTTCGTTTCAAAATTTCGGACATGTAACGCATAACGGAGCCCCCGTTTCACATAAATTTTGCGTTACTCTGAAGTTTTTGGCTCGCAAGGTCCGTTGTTTCAAGTGTAACGCTTAACGGCTGGGCCGTTTCTGGTTTCAACTTAATCGTTTCAGTCACGCTGCAAAATCTGTTTCACCCATACACACCGCTACAGCAGCTGTTGTGCTAATTTCAGCTGCACTGCATCTTCGGCGCTTACTGGAGATCGGCGTCAACGAAGCGAAAACGGCGCGAACAGGTTTGAGTCACGGCAAACCACTGATACGACCACTTTGGAGTGTGTCCGATGGAATTACTGGAGCAAGAATGGATGAGAAAGAATCGGGATTGCATGGTGTGTTCTCCGCAAAATAGGTCCAGGTCTGTATAGATTCCGTTAGCGTCGCATGCACTGCATTCAGACGGCGTGGAGGCAGAGGCAGCCGCCCTGAGCCGCGCTGTGCTCCCTTAGTACGAGACCGAGTCTGTTTCCGTGGGTTCCCAGCGAGCCAGAGTCGGTCTCCCCATGTAGGCATAGCTCGGTATAGGGCGACCTACTTTGCCTCCGAGCCGCCTAAATGCAGTGATGACATGTAAGCACAGAACACACCTTGATCATGACCGCGCCACAATTTTGCCTGACGAGCGTGCTATATTCACGAGAAGTTAGAACGAATACGGCCGTTCAGACGCACATTGGACGCACACCGCACGGGGAGAATTTGGGGAATCTAGCTCTGCAGGTCAAAGGGTACCCCACAGCCAGTACAGAATTTCGGGGCCACACGACCGCGGGAAAGCAGGGCCCAACGAACCACAGAGCGAAGGCTGGCAGAACCGATCGGGGTGGTAAGAGAGGGCGCGTCGCGTCACGTTTTGTCACGGCTAGCATCAATCCGAAATGATCCGACACCATGGCGGCGTGATCGGCGGACAATGATTGATTTGCCTGTGCACACACAGCTCATGCTTCAACTCTGAGGAGGAACATGATAATCAAAAGTACGGGGTGGATGGGACAGTATTGAAAACTCAACGTTCCCTTCCCAGTGGCACCCGCTGTACTAGACGTTCAAACGTTGACTAGACGAGGTAAAAGGTAGATGCAAATATTCATTGCTGGAACTTAGAAGGCTGCTACCCACGATCAAAGATACCGCGCAACATGCGAGCGAACTCGCAGAAACCCAACACCATCCGAAGACAGCAAAATGATCAAAAAATTGGACACGCCGCACGCGCGTGCCACACAAGTCCGAAGGCACGAAGCCCCCATCCTCTTGTCACAAGTAAACTTGCGACTCCCCCACTGCCCCTCATACGCCGCGCCCCGCCTCGCGCGAGATTCATTTCTCTCCCGGCTCTTAGTGAGCTGCGGGGTATTTTGTTGTGGAGCTTTGCTCGCTCGTCGCGGGGGTATGAGGCGATTAAGGCACAGGGAAGGCCCGACGCCCGACGGGGATTTAACCAGCGTAGAGCTCGGTAGCTTCCGCCGTGACGCAGGGTGGCCGCCGTGGGGCCCGAAGGCCGGCGGGCGCGATTGGGAGGTGGGGGAAAGGATGGAGGGGTGCGCTCGGTGAGGCCCTCCCCCGAGGGATCTTTGGGCGGGTGTGGAAAGGGAAGGGGAGTCGAGTGGGGGGGAAAGCATATGGATTGCGTTCAAGCGAGGTGCTTATATAGCTTTGAGATAAGGGGTACCCCCTATGTGCTTGAATTGGTTGTTCCTTCCGCCGTGAGACTTGGCGGGTAATGGAGCGGATGGAGCGAATAGGCATGCTTCAGATAACGGTAAACTAGTCATTGCAAACTCACGATGTCGTCCTATGAGCTAGCCAACGCTCGGATGGTTGGTTTTATGCACTTTGCAAGTGGAGGGTCCATGAGTCCTTGAATGTATTTGTCACAATGTAATGTCTCCCTTGCATGTGAATATGTCCAACCCGATCTGCCATTCAAATGACTCAGTTGCCTGCAGGTAAAACTGAAACCCCCGCTCCGTTCAGCCGTCCAGTCCCTTGTTGTATCGATAATTGCAAATCAAGGTTCGTGCCTTGGGCCGAATTCCTGAATGGAGTGAAGATGAGGCCACAGCTGGTCATAGTCCAGGGTGTAGTGTATTTTGGCGAGCTGCGTAGACAGAATATTTGTAATCGCATACATATGCGACGAAGTTTTCAGTCCCTGAGATGCCCAATCCGGCAGGGGTTCGATAGAGTTCGAACGCTGAACCGAACTTGTACGCGACTCCAAGTTCAAAGTTCCGTACTTTCCTGAATGGATCGAGGTTCAACTTTTGCGTTCGCAACGTGGAATTGGACCGAACCTTGCGAGCACTAAGCTGAAACATCAACTTCGTCATGGTTAGTTTTTGGAGCCTTTTGTCCAAAGCTATTACACACGCAGTTCTTGCTGCGTGTCGCTTCGCTGTTGAGCATTCCGGAGTGGTAGCACACCCTGTTTTAACCGTTTTCAACACTGATGAGACTGATCAACCGAATCTCAACCACTGGTTCGTCACGGTTGGGTTGAAATAAAATCATTCGAAATATACAAAGCTGTGCGAATTGCCGAATAATTGTAACGACCGCTCTCGTGCTCAAGGCTTGGGTAACGCCTTGGCTTGAGTGTACATGACTGTAGCTTGTGAAGCTAGGGGTGACCCCTTGAGGCTGTGCATTGGATGGCCTTGATAGGTTCGTACGATGATCCCATCAATCCCTCCTTTCCCTCTCCCATCTCCTCCAAATCCCAGCCACGAGCCCCAAATGTCCACAGCTCCCCAGAGCCCGGTCAAAGAGCCTGCAGGAACGGACGCATCGACGAAAGCAGAATCGATGGATGTGGATGTCGGTGCTACGAGCATCGAAGGTGACCCCTACGCCGCCGCAGCACAGGCACTCGAGCAAGCGCAACGAGCGTTCACCGCCGCGATGGCTACACCCAAGCCCCCGATGGTCCCCGTTTCTGTGGCGCAGGAACTCAGGGACGAACTAGCTGCACTCAAGGCGGCAGCTGAACGAGACCGTACGACAATCGCCGACCTCCGCAACGCAGCACACGAGGCGACTAAGGGCCGTGACAGCATGGCAGCACAGGCAGAGTCGGCCCGCGCAGAGCTGGCAAAGTTGCAAGAGGCTATCAAGATGCAGCGCGCAGAATTGGCGACGGAGCAAGACTCTATCAAGACGCAGCGTGCAGCTTTGGAGGCGGAGAAGCAAGCGCTGCTGTTGGAGCGCAGGTCAATCGTGCAGAATTTGCATCGCATGATCCAAAATGTTCAGCCCAACCCCTTTCCCGTCCCTGCGAAACCTACGACCTTGGTTCCCGCGAGCGGTACTGTTCCTGCGAGCGACCCCGTTCCCGCGAGCGGAACTGTACCCGCGCCGGGCGCGGTGTCCACTGTCATCTCGCCCCCCGCTGACTCGAACCCTGCTACAAGTAAGTCCTGCCTCGAGTTCCAACGCAGACGCTTACCAACTTACTTCAGAACCACACTCCGCCGTCGACTCTATCCCCTCCCGCAAACGCCAACGAACCGAGAGCGCCCCAACGGTGGTATCAACCGAAGTGCCCGTAGCCGCGTTATTCGCCGATCATGCGAAAGCTACAGACGGTGCGTGTTTCAACGGACCTCGCGCTGCAATGCCTTTCTAATTAACAACATATGTAACCCAGCCCCTCTCTTCCCCTCCAAGCAGGGCTTAGTTCCCTTCCCCTTCAAGCAGGGCTCAGTTCCCTCACGCGGGATGGCCACTCCGGCTCGTCGTGGTGCCCCTCCATCCCGCGGCCTTAGCATACGTGGTAGGGGTTGGTCCCCTTCCCAGTTGCGGGCCTCGCCTTGATTTATTTGTCGGTATGCCTCACAAACCCCTCATTCTTTCGGTCTTGACCGATTGGAATAGGCTGAGCTACGATTGCGATTGCAATTTCCTCATTCCTGCGAAGAGCTTTAATGAACTTGTTGTGTTTCGTTTTTCCCATCCCATCTCTCTTCCTCTTAGCCCTCGCTCCTCTCGTTCTGTACTTGTATTCAACGTTGTTATTTGATATCTTATTGCTCAGGTTGCTGGCAAAACACTCATTCAAGTGAATCCATGGTATCCCTGCTTTCTGCTTTCTGTCAGTTGGCAGCGCATTATTATTATTGGCTTACTCATCTACTTCCAAGTCGTGATCCGTCACGCCTTCGGTTTCACCCCATCCAACAGACGCAATCCAAGGCGTCAACGCCCACTGCTTGGTTTCGACGCACGTCTTCCACTGGTGCAGTTCATCCTGACGATACTCTGTCGGCTGCTTGTCCCCACTTGTACCCGGGCGCCCATCTTGTACTTGCAGACAGGCAACTTACTCATCCACTTACGGTCGTCGGGAAATGACCAATCCAACTGAATTAGCCCACCTGCACAACTGTTTTCCGCCTTTCCGAAGCCGGTGACCTCATATTGCTGACACTTTTGTCCCTTCCCGAGTTGAGAGCTCGCCAGTCACGGTCTAATCCGTTCTAATCAAGCGAAACACTCTCGAACATTCTCAACGCAGCAAAACCGCAGCTCACAACCCAATTAGATTCCTCATCAAATTAAATTATTTGGATTCCAGAACATTCTGCGAACATTCGGACAAGATTCTGACCACTTACTCAGCGAGCGAGCCCGGGGTAGGCGAAAGCCTCTTAAGGCCGGGTTGAGGTCGGCAATCCTTGTCCCACTCAACTCACAATTCCCATGGCGCCACAAACCAACGGTCGTGTGCTCTTCAACTCTGTTCCCACTGGTCCGTCCTCCTTCCCTCCTCCGTTCTCGACGCTGAGCTGGGTTGTTGACGAGCGTCTTTACAGGCTATCCCGTGCCCGGGGAGACGACGGTGTATGACACCTCGGAGACGATCGACGTCGCCACCCACCCACTCAACGGCGGGTTCCTCGTGAAGACCCTCGTGCTGTCTGTGGACCCGTATATGCGTGGTATGATGAATCGCAAGAAGTCCTACATCGTGCGTAGGACACCAATCTCCGATGAATCAGGCTGATTTGTGTTCCGCACGTAGGCCGGGTTCGTATTGGGCGAACCGTGAGCACCGTTGTCGACATTGATTTCCGGCGCTGAATTATGTCTAGCCTTTCCGGATTCGGTGTCGGCGTTGTGGTACGCTCGGAGAACAGCGAGGTGCAGGTTGGGAAACATGTCTATGGCATGACAGTCCGTGCGTTCATTCCCTTACCCAATCCGCGTTTTGACTCATGATACTTTTCGCTGCAACGTTAGCGCACCAGGAATATTTTGTGCTGCCGAACATGGAGGGGTACATTTTCCTTGAGAAGCACCCTCAGCTGTCGTGGACAACGTATGTTGGTGCTGCGGGGATGCCTGGTGAGTCGAAGTACCCTATTTGTGGGAGTTCCGTTGTTGAGGGAAGACAGGCAAGACTGCGTTTGCGGGGTGGAAGGAGTTCGCCCGGGCGAAAAAGGTAAGCTCTTTCCGAGTCGTGTTTACGCAGATTTATTGAACTGTGTATGTTCAGGGAGAGACCGCATTCGTCACCACTGGCGCTGGTATGTTGCATATTCGTCTCGCACCGCATTTACTAGAATTGCTACAGGTCCTGTCGGAGCGTGCGCAAAGTTACTTTCTACCGAACAACATTGACTTACTGGTCGACTGCAGAATGGTCATCCAGCTCGCCAAGCGCGACGGCCTCAAAGTAATCGCCTGCGCGGGCTCTGATGAGAAGGTGAAGTTTATGCGCGAGATTGGCGCAGATGTTGCGTACAACTACAAAACCACGGACACTGGGGAGGTGTTGGCGCGCGAGGGGCCGATTGACGTGTACGCTTTCCTCTTTATTTCCTTTCCAGACGAGATCCCATGCGACACAGATACTGGGATAACGTTGGAGGGGACTTTCTGGAAGCTGCTCTTCAAAACGCGGCGGTCTATGGTCGTTTCCTGGTGCGTTCATTGTTTACTCCCCTATCGTAGTTCCTTCTAACCAGAATTCAGGAATGTGGAATGATCACCGGTTCGCCCACTTCCCATTCATGCATTCCAAATCACTAAAACAAAGCGGAAGGATACAACTCCGGCACCGGCCAACAGGGCATCAAGGTATACCTTCCCTGGCTTCAATCTCAACGCAATAAGTAAAATAACCCTGGGCCTAGAACCTCAACCAAACCTACATGAAGTCACTCACGATCAGCGGTGTGGCGGTCTTCCGCCTCTCGAAATACGACGAGGAGTTCTATGCGACAGTGCCCAACCAACTCGCGAGCGGGGAGCTCAAGCAGATGGAGGACGTCAGCTACGGATTGGACAAGATCGGGGATGTGATACTGGCAGTGCAGACGGGGGCGAATAAGGGCAAGGCGGTGGTGGTTGTTGCGGAGGAGTAGTGGGGATCCTCGTGGGGCGAATAAGGGCAAGGCGGTGGTTGTTGTCGCCGAGGAGTAATTAGAAGGGCATTGAGGTTTACCTCCATGCAGTTGGTAAGTTATAAACTTTCTGCGACTTTAGGTGAATGTACGACAAAATGGAACTATGGATGATATTACAAGGAACAAGTGGATTAAAGAACGACCTAGTGTCTAGGTTCTACGTATACGGGACCCATACGTCTCCTTAATCTCCAACTCACTCAAAACTCTCACCTCCCCAAACAAATCCGGCCACAGCTCGCTCAAATACTCCACTTCTGCTCCCACAGGAAGCATACCCGCGATGCGCACCACGCCATCCATCAACACCGAGCTCTCAGCCCGCAGATGGAAGATATGCGCCAGCATGCGATCGTGCGCTCTCGATCCAGCCTGACACGAACAATCATACTGGCCTCCAGCGAGCACCACCTTGTACACCATTCCCGCCCGAAATTCTCTGTCTGTCAGGCCGCTCGCGCAGGATGCTTCCTCAAGCGGGACCACGCTGATGGCGCAGCTTCCCTCGAGGTAACTGAATACAGTGGCGAATTTGATGGACTTCGTGCGATGCACGAAGGCGAGTTGTTTCAATAGGATGTCGAGCTTGTTCGCCAGATAGTCGCGAAGTACAAGGAAGCGGAGGAATGCCTCCTTGCGTCTCCCGAACCTTGGGATTCCAGGCGAGGCGGCTTGTCCTGTAAACAGTCAATTACCATGGCCATAAATATGAGATGAGAAGAAATTACTGACTCTCAAGCAAAGATTGAAGGTTCGTACAGAAGGCACGATGGTTGCCTTCGCGCCAGGCGGCGCTTTGACACTCACTCGAGCAGTAGTAGTGCGAAAGGCAGCCAGAACAGCGCTTGATCTCGGCGAGTGGTTTTATCAAGTAACACTACGCCGTAAATGTCAGAACGAGTGACAGCACGGTAGAAAGTAGAGCATACCTGCGGTCCATCGCAGGCCTGAGTGGCCACGTATTCCGGGGACGTGAGTTCGTCCAAAAGCTGAGTGCGCTCCCCCTCCAGTTTCCGCAGGACGGTCCATTCCCGCCAATACTTGGAGGTGCGAAGGGAGTAAGGACTCGGACACTTGCCCCGCATCGCAGATACTACTGGTAGGTAAACCATAGCCCCTGGGAGGATATCTCCCATGAAGCGATCCAGGTAGAAGCACATGTCGACCTTCTTTGACCGGAACTGCTCCACCGTCAGGAGGCCGTGGAGCAAGCCAGCGTCGAGCGCCTCCGGGAGGCATGGATGCCCCAGCATGAGGAACACTGTGGTGAAGAAATGAAGGCACACATCAAGTGCGCCTTCAGCCCCATCTTCGGCTCCGTCCTCCGTCGTCTCGCAGAGCATGATCAACGCCTCTGTGAGCGCGGGCACAATTTTCATGCTACACAACATCCCGAACAATCTCGCGTGCGAGACGCGGCTTACAAACCTAAGGAGGCCCTGGAGAGCGAGAAGGCCTGGCTGCGTTCGCGGAAAGGGATGCGAGTCGGCGGAATTCGTGGCGGATTTGATGTGTACGACGGTGAAAGCTGCAAGCTTTGTGATGCCACCGCAGCCTTCGATGAACTCGTTGACATTCGAACTCGTCCACTGGGAGGTGTACATGAACTGAAAGACACTGTTGATAGCGATGTCCAAGCCCAGGTGGTCAGATTCGTAGGGGGTCAGTCCAACCCAAGTGCGCGCAAAGAACGTGTGCACCCCAGGCGTATTGTGGATCATGAGCACAGAGGAATGGTCGTGGAGCATCGACAGTACGCACCCACTGAGGTGGCTGCGGTGACTCTCAATGGGGCGCGGATGGGGAAGGAGGGAGGAATGAACTTCGACGACCTGTATCCAGGACCATACACGTGGCCACAGCTCGCGACACACTTCCGGGGGAATATGACGCATAAAGGCCAACGCCTCTATGGATTTCGAGGCAATAGAGAGTGCGGAAATCAGGTTTGGAGGTGGAGCGTCGGTGTCCAGCATGTCCATGTCGGGGATGAGCAGAGGATGAAGATTGGCGTAGAGTACTGGGAGAAATCCCCAGGAGGCGTCGCGCTGCAATATGATGCGCTCGACAACCTTGTCCATATCCGCCTCGCAGCCGGTGGTGGCACCGGTGGCAAATCTCTGGAAGGTCCAAGGTGAGACGCGGAAAGGTGGCAAGAGATATACACTACGCACACGAACAAAGACCGGCAGTGTCGATAAATTTCGAAGACGGAGAGCGGGATGCATAGTAAGCGTTGGTGGGTCGAAGCTGATTCAGAATAAGAGTCCAGTGTTCAGAGCCTTTATAACAGTGGCAACGCTTAGACCATCAAAGCACAGGCCCAGCCGTCAAAGCCCCATATAATTCCCATAAAAGGCAGACCAAAGTCCATTGTTTGACAACGTGGATTGCCCGTCGGCAATAAGGACCTAAGAGGTCGAATGTCGATCTTGTGCGACCTTTTATCGGGTGGAAGCAAGGTGGACACTGAAAGGCCACTCTAAACGACTCTTTGAGCGAGCTTCACGGTGGGACTGTTCAGCCTTCGAACGCCAGTGTCAATTTTGTGAGTTAAGAAAGACCAGGCAGGAGTTTTGCTTAGATTCGCGGGGTAGATCCAACAGCTCTGGGATCTCTGGTGGAAGAAGGAAGCAAGGAGGAATCGACGACGTGGCAGTGCCGTGCGCTCCGCCCTTGATTGCTGATGCGCCATCACTGCGGCATGGCGGCAACAACTACACCAAGTGTCAACAAAAAGTGAACCAGGTAATTTCAATCGAATGGTCCGATAGCCCTACAGGTGTGTCGGAGCTGTAAGCTCATGAGAGATTGGTTTCCGCGACATTCAGTCAGATTTTGCGCCGCGCACACCTTGTGGAATCCATCTGTTCCCTCAATCTGTGCCGGTTCGGAATTCATCGCTGCAGTTTGGGGTTTCGCTGTCCCCACTCACCCATTTACTTCTGCTTCAGACTGTGTATTCGGACGATAAGTCACAGAAGTTGCGGTTGAAGGCGACTCGATGGCGGTCTCTGCCTTTGCCTCAGCCTCAACATCAAGGACCTATGTATGTATGTATGTATGTTTGATGCAAGTGCAAGTTATAGGATTCGGGAAGGCTTCTGTGCTTCCATCCCTTATGGCTCTACGTATGAAGCACTATTTATACGGACTGACGCGTTGTCGGCAAATAAAAATTGTCGTCGTTGGATTCAACCAATGTGTTCATTCGACCTTCCGTTCCAAGCTTTCTACGAGTTCACATCGACAGCCCTCTACTACATCTACACCTTAGATCGGTATGGCATCCGCAGAAAAAAGTGTTCCAAGTGGAGCAGGTGCGACGGCCATGCGAGCGTAAAACTCATACCCATCTTCAGAGAAAATCTCCAACAGCCTCAGCTGCTCGTATCGTATCCCGCCGGGGCCCAGACGCCACCCATTCCGTTCTCTAGGTGGCACGTATTCTTCGCTGAACCTCTGCACATGAATCCAAAATAAGCTTAATGTAGAGCACAACACAATATTAGAGAGGGGTAACGCACCTGGACAAACTTTTCGAACAGCACAGAAATCTGCTTTCCGAACGCCTTGCGGGTAACATACCGTCCGGTGTCGTCCCTCAGGTCTAGTGGGGCGAATATACGCGTTCTGGGATAATCGGGCCACTTGACGCAGCGCAAATGAGGCGTCAGCTGGAATGACAAGAAATGGGTGGGGGAAAATGCTCACGCTGAAAACCAAGCGCCCCGAAGTATGCCCCGGATCCATCGGGTGAAGCCGTTTGTGGGGGTCAGTGAGACCCTTGGATGATGCGAGTTCGGTAAGCGCGACACCCTCCCGACCCGGTCCATTCGTGGGGCGGAAACCGATCGAAATGGTGGTGATCACGTTGCAGGCGATGGGAACACAGATGAAGCGAGATCCATGCCAATAGTCTGTCGAATCGTCGCGCGGGGGACGCAGCCGGGCTTCTGGAGTATCGAATCGCGCCATCGGAATCTGGAGGTGGAATGTGGGTCTGACTTTGTTTACTGTAAGTCAAGGTTTGACACGTACGGCGCGTACAGTTGGGGCGGGAGGAATTTGCACTACGATTGGGGGGCGAGCGTGCATGGCGGAAGAATGATTTGGTGAAAAGCTGGAAAAATGCACAGAACGTGGATTGCTATGATACGCACGAGAGTGCCCGCCATTTATACCAGGAAAACAATGTGCCACCCAGGGGCCACCGCGCTTTGTCGCGATGGTTGCATCACACCAGAAAGGAAATAACAAGTCAATGGCACATTTGTCTGCGTATACCCGCGCTTTGCCAAAATCACTGCAAACAAAATAAAGGCCGCCACCAAGGAGAATATTTCCATCAATGCCAGTCAACGGTTGAATGTTGAGAAACAAAACTTCAATGGCCCTCAAACTGCGTTCGGGTCCAGCGACAGTTCACGAAAGAGCAGCACACACAAGTCCACGAAGGACGAAACAGCTTTCATCAGCACGTAAGTACGTAAGTACATACCAAGCAAGATTCCTACCCATTGTTTGGTTCGTGCGTGGACCGGTTACGCGACGCGTGGGATCACGTGCAATCAATTCACGGTGTGACATCACGCCGTCACCCTCTTGATTCCGCCCACCATCGCCGAGAAGCACAAGACTGTAAGCTGTAAGTGGCAAATTCGAGAGTATGTGATCCTGGACGAGTAAGTATCGCTAACTCTGCTGCCAACATGCTCCGATCTTCTGTTTGGCTTTCATCGAATGTGGAGTTTGTTTGGGCGATCTCCTTTTCGGTTTTCGATCGCAATGTGAAACGTGACTCACTGCGCTCGTCGTCTTACCCTTCGCCACTCTTCGATGTTCTCCTTCAAGTGGCTTTGGTCGAGCTTGAATCAACGGAGACTCTTTGAAGAGGAGCGTCTGCGAATCTTACCTCTCATCGCTCGATATCTCTCGAACTCTGGCGCAGCCGTTCGTCTGCTTCAGAAAGACTCGAGGCAGTCCGAAGAGCAGGCAAGGTTAGGGGCCAAAGAGGAGGACCTAGCCCTCCCTTTCGCCGCTGCGGACTCATTCGACTTTCCTTCTGGACGAGCGCTCGATTCCAGTGAGTCATTGGCATTTATTCGGTTTTTGGACCCTTTTTCTGACTTGAATCTCAGTCAATTATGCCACAGTGCATATTTTACAGTCGCTTCGTACCCAAAATCACCCCTGTGCCAAATTGCGACACCCAGATTCTTGCATGTTCTCAGAGTTACCGGTTGAGATTGTACTTGAGGTGCGCAGTCTTCTCAGACGGATGGCCAGGCATAACAATCGATCCTCTACTCAGATCTTGCCACGCATGCATCCCCTCGACTTATTCCACCTCTCGCGCGTTAATCGCTGGCTCCGTGCTGTCCTTCTGTCGAAGGAGGCCGAATCAATCTGGCGCGATGTGTTTCGTACACAGGATAAGCTCCCCCGCTGCCCCCCACTAGTGCTGACTCGGCACTGGGTGGGGATGCTGTTCGGCGCGCATATATGTGAGGTACTACTGTCCCCCATTCCACCTTCCAGATATTTCACCCACACGCATCGTCTTTAGGTCTGTGGTGCGCCCGGCGCTATCCTTGATTCCGATATTTGGCGTCGTGTGTGCTCGTGTTGCATACCTGAGAGGCCAGTTTCTTTGTCCCTTGTGCCACACAGATTATCCCTAACACCTTTGCGCAGCCTTGCTCAAGAGATCCCCCGCTATAATGCCGGGCACGATATATACTCGCTCATAATCCGTATCGGCCCATCACGGGATGTTAACAATGCTAGTCTTATCAACAGATTCTGGCTTGCAGATGGACTACGTCTTGCGCGGCTGTACGAGTGTCGACAGGCCAAAGGTTCAGAGGCCTTCGAGGATTTCCTGAAGTTCCGCAAGACTATGACACTGGACTTCCATTGCGTAAGTCGGTCCGGGATTTGGGTCACAGGTGGTTAATATTTTTCAGGTTGGTGGAGATTTTCGGCACTGGCGAGAGGGAATTCTGTGGGAGGGTCGAAGCAAGAGCTTCCGGAGTAGATTCCGGATTATGGACCAGTACGTTTCCATACAGTCTTTCGAAACCCTATGCATTTCTTTTCTTAGGATCAAAAAGCACCTCCTCGCGGCGGGCTATCACCCCCACGACGTCGAAGTCGCGGTACGGCCAACGCATGACCTTATATATAAGTCTCCAAACTTGTATTGCAGAAGGCGTCTCACAAAACAACGTACATCCACAACATCCTGGATCTCTCTCTCTCATTGATCGATTCCCAACTAGTGTGGCGCATCATTCGTCCTCAAATCGTTTCTTGGCTCACCACGGCGGAGAATGCGCGTCTTGAACGTGATCGTAGCGGCCTCTCCCGTCGCCGTCTCTCCGTGGTCACCGCATGCGCGTTCACTGCCCTACGCAGCGCGTCCGCGAATACGCCATCGTACGAGCGCTACGCTCCTCCATACGGGTACGACCTCAGCGCATTTATGCCCTTCACGCGGGTCATCAACCAGGATTCCAAGAAGGAGATGTGGTATGCCCCCTACCGTCTGGCGGACGAGATAAAAGCCTTTTCACTTGCCATGGACAACTGGAACGCCGAGACGCGCAAAACCCTCGCGAGGTCCCTCCCAAGGACGGCGCGGCGGGCACACGGGAATATGATGGATCACGCGACGAGCGTGTTTATTTGCTGCGAGGAGTACTGCGAGTACCCAATTGCCATCAGCTGGGCCGAGCTGCGCGCACACTTGGGCTGGTGCACGACAGTCGACGGTGTGCACCGTAGTTCACTGGGATACACCGCGGCGCGGAGACTGGTGGTGCTGCTTGGGTTGGATCCCGAGACAACTACGGATGCGCAGATGGACTCGATAGACGCGCGCTTTCTCTGTGAAGATTGTCCCGTTGCGTCGCCAGGACGACTCCCGGGCCGAGAGGCGCTGCGTTGGAGGGAGTGTGTATGTTCTCCCCGACTCTTTCAATTCGCGCAGATAGCTGACCATTGGAATGGTGATAGGTGCAGCATGCCCTGGAGTGCAATCGTCGCGACCGCTTGTCGCACGCATATCCGCGCTGGGCGCTTCTGTCAGACAGAATCACCCTTGATATTCGTCGGGATGAAGCTCGAGGAGAAATCCACATTCATTCCATCAATGCGTGGGCCTGTATAATCTGCGATGAACACCTCCCACGGAGCCACGAAACCTACGCCGAAGTCATGAAGCACATCCGCGCAGAGTGCGTATTCGTATCGCGAACATTTCAACAGTCCCCTTACAGGCATCCCAGGCACGGCGTAATGCTTCCACGGAAGGGCGTGCATCTCGTGTTTTTTGTGAACAAGCGGCGCCGGAAGCGCCAACCAGTCATTCTCGCTGAGGGTGAGCACGCGACGAAGTACGAATGTAACCGCTGCGCAGCAATCACCCCAGACAAGACCAATCTCTTCTCGCTGGGTGCGATACTGCGACATATCCCTGACAAGTGAGGGTTGTTTTTTCGAACTACGGGAGACTTATCCCTCTGCAGGCATTACCTTAGATCGGCGGGAGCGGACGATTACACAGAATTCGAGCAGATTGTGGCTCGCAACAGGTATCTTGACTAGGACCCGGTTTTATTCACTGTGTATGCATTATCTGCGCTTTGCAACAGACCCCTTCACCCATGATTGCATTGCTCGGCCGATTCTCAAAAAGACAGTCACTCACTTGTCGCCTTCTTCCAGCTGACGGTGTTCGACGAATGATCCGCATTGTATTCCAAGTTCGGTCAACAAATTCATTGAAACTTGTTATTTCTTATGAATGCACACCTGACAATCTCGGTGTGGTATACTGGCGACTACTGTGGCCGGCGACCCAGAGCGATGCCCATACGCAGATGAAAATTCACCCCGTCGGCGGAGAAGACCTCCAGTATCCTCAACTGCTCGTACTCGAGCGCACCGGGCCCCAGGGGCCATCCAGGCTTCCCGTTGGTCGGGGCCACATATTCGCCGCCATGTTTCTGCAGACGATCGGGTGAGCTGAAAATATGGATACCCAAGGAAGCAACGTGCCTCAATGAACGCCTTGAAGATTGCGGCGATCTGCTTTGCAAACGCCCCACGAAAGAGGTACTCCCCGGAAACATCCTTCAGGTTGAGAGGGACAGATACTCTGGTATTGGGGTAGGTGGGCCACTTGAACTTGGTGTCAGCCGAGCAAGATATTGAACCAGGAAATACTGACAGTGAGGATCAACTGTCCGACTGCAACCCCGGGTGGCATACGCCAGAGGTGGTCGCGCGGGTGCCGAAATCCCCTGGATAGCGCAAGCTCGGTGAGCGCAACACCCACTTTTCCCGGCCCGCACAAGGGGCGGAAGGGAATGGAGATATTCGCAGGCACCGGAGAGACGAGGGGAACACAGAGAAGTCGTTCACCGTGCCAAAAGTCTCTGGCGTCTTCCTTCTGAGGCCACAGCTCCAGATTGTAAAATGGGGCCAGCAGGGCCTGAGGAGACAGATAGGGTCAGTAAATATGCTGGCAGTGGCAACAATGTCCATCGTGCCTGCAATTCAGGTGACATCGGGGGCGCTTGTTGAAGGGCCATTGAACGATAATCGGTGGAAGCCGCGGCGGTGGCGGCTGCCTGCTGCCCATGTGTGGCTGGTACACCCGGATTGCACAGTACTACGCGCTGGAGAATCGGAGCGGCTTGTCAGACCGCAATAGCTAACTTCAAAAATTCGGACGCTCGCACCCCTCGCATACCGGGCCCGTGAAAGTGTTGGTTGTTCGACATAGCTTGATTCTTGTTGGTGTGAGGAAGTCAAAAGAAGGGCGACGGAGATTGGGCTACCCCCAGAGGGCGCTGCACTACTTATACCCGGGAAACAATGTGCCACCGCGCTTTGTGTCGACATGATTGGACCGTGTCATTTCGCTCAAAAAGGTAATAAACAGGTCAATGGCGCTGTTGCCTAGCTTTGACAACTCTTCTCAAAACGGAACAAAGGATTGCAGACGAGCATGGTATTCCAATCGGAATCCAAGCAGGTCCTCGGCGGATACAAGAGGAATATCAGTGGAATATGAGATACACACATTTAACCGTCCTAGGAACCATTTTGAAGCCATTCAGAGTGCAGTAGAAGTGCCACCAACTGAATTTGCAAGATAGATGACGAACCTAGTCACCAGACTGCAAGTTCCACCTTTGTTTGGCCAATGCGTGGTCCGTTTACGCGACGCGACTGATCATGTGCCTCTGGTGACAATCACGCTGTCACAGCGCTTGCTTCAAACCACCACAATCGGAAAACTCGAGAAATGGAAGTCCACAAGAGCTCAAGTCAGTGCATTCAGCTAGAGGATCTTACTCAAGGACTACGGTATGGAGCTGCAGTGATACGACATGCACCATCTCTGGATCGAATTTGCGTCGACTCTCGGATGTGCCGCCGAAGATGATGCACACAACTTGAAGTCAGCACCTTCATAACTCATTTTTGGGTGTTTGAGGCTATTTAGCACAGCATGGTGTGAATAGCCGGGGTCCACCGCAAAACTCACGCCACGTTGGAGTCGCTCATTACTTGTATACTTCAATGATATCGCAAGGGCGCCTGCCGGAGATCCTGCCCTCATCGACGAGGCACTCTCATTTCCCCGCCAACGCTGAGTCGCTTCATCGGACTGCGTGTATACTGATTCCATGTAGTTGTCCCATCAAGCTTTAAGAATATGTCGTCTTAAACTCACTGATTGATCTTGACCGTAGATTTCGTTTGTTTATCAAAAATAAAAATAAATAAAAACGGGCGAACTGACGTTGTGCTGCGTCTTTTCATGTACGTGCTTCTCTGTCGTGCCAAATTGAACTCACCACAGGTGCTGTTTTCGCCCGGTTTGACCATTTTACATTCCGTTCTTTCGAATTCTTTCCACAAACAAACTTCAACCCTTGATCCCCGCATGATGTCCTTCTGTATACTTTTGAAACCGGGTCATCCTCTCGGATACCTCCCTTGTCCTTTAACGTGGAGAAGCAACGGGTGGCCCGCCGGTCCGCCAGTCTCCCATGATCCGTGTTCGCCTCGGACGATCGGGTAGGAAGTGCAGTGTAACACGCCCAATACGGACTTACGTTGTCTTGAGCCTCTCACTGAAGCGGTGCGCTTCTCTTCCATTCCCCGCACTAGGCAAAATTAAATCGCCATGGATCTATATGCCGTTTCAATCAGTGTCACAAACTGTCTCCGCCGTCCATGGGACTCCGAAGAGTTACACATCTCGATTCTCGATTTTATCCCTCCTAATCTGGCGGAGAAGCCATGAGTGAGTCGGACATGCCCTCCCACCCCAGATGGCTCTTTGGACGTGACAAATTTGCCGAGAGACCCAACCCGCCCGCATCTTCGCGGAAACGACCACTGGAATATTCGCCTTCCCGAGATAAACGGGTTCCGATCTCAGGTGCGGCCCACAAACACTTCATTTAGTGTTTACGGCGGCCACGATGCTATTTTCACAAGCTCGTACTTATCAGATACCCCGCTTCAACGGATCATGGACTATGGACGGTGAGGGTACCTCCTGCTTGTGTGTACCCGTTGAGTGCGTCCGGACCAAGATGCTCTTGTTCGACGGTAGGCATTTCACTTCAGGCACATACGGAGCACCAGGGCTTACGATTATGATGAAGCAGCGCCGCGGCGGAAGCACAGGACTACAATTGGTTCGCCGGTAACCAAGGCAAGGCGCAAAAATGCCTCGCTATGTCGGACTTTGAGACATCGACTGATTCGAGGGTGAGCGCAGTCTATGTAAGCACTGGACCATGATTGGCGAGGATGAATTCTATTGGGCGGCATTTCCACTCTGTGCACACCGGCCATGCGCTGCCTCCGCGAAACTCCGCAGCACGCTGATGGCGGTGATGTTTTTCCCGATCTTTTCTAGAAGAAGGCCGTAATTAGGGGGGTGCAAACTGTTGGAGATGCCCGAATTCGTGTTTGGAAGGGACATTTCTCCTCCTAAGAGGTTTAATTGGGGGTGCTATTCTCTCGGCGAAACTACCGTTTTCTCACGAGGTTCAAACAGGTTCCCGAGTAATTGCAGGAATATCCAGCGCTCTTCATCTGTCTCCCCACATTTCGTAGCCCCCTGCCCCCGATGACCTTCGCAGACGATTTTTTCGGGCCAGTGCACTTCACGGTATATCTCGCCCGGACGCCTACATGGACCCATGAGTCGGGAATAACTTCAAAGGGCGAGCCCAGCACAATTGTGGGGAATGCGGCCGACGTTTAACCCACTGTATCTCATCGGCACTCACCTGGTCAGCCACTCGCACAATGCCTTGGACGGCTAATATTTATTTTCTTTGCCAAGAAATATGCGAAATTCCCGCCCTGAAGGCGCGGTTCATCGCGTCAACGGCTAAAATTCATCGCATTCCTGGAATACGCCAAGCCACCCTATTTAATCGACAATCTACTCTCTTTTTCCAAATGCCAGATTCGTCCTTGTCCAAGAACGCCCATACGGACCCCAGAGTTCGGTGTCCAATCGAGAATCGAGCCCGCTATCATACATCAAGTTACTGACTGACGTCTCCGTCTCACTAGGCGACTCGCCTGTGCTGCTTCCCCTCGCCTTCGGCTACCTTCGGCTACCTTCGGGCTGAACGGTCAGCCTCCATTCGCAACTGCCCACACACGTCACCGGAATGGCATCAAGAAGCTATGACCGGACCCATATATGGCCTTATCTCCAGATTTTATCTCCAGGGCATTGTGATCGGCCCCTCCGATTCCATTTTATCGACAGACTTTGCCTCGAGGATTGGCGGTTGGATCGAGATCATCCCGCGCATTCTACAGATCCGTCTCTTTTGAGAATGTCCACGCGAGGCCGGCCCCGTTTGGTTCGCCTCCCATCAACTGCAGCGAACGTATAAATACGACGTCGTCCTCTGAGTCAAGTCGTTGTCGCTCATCCCTCCCAACCCGCTCACTCACCCTCACAAGCTCCCTTCTCCGCTGTCGCGATGGCTGCCAATACGCAGTGGACCTACGTGCGTCCACACGGTGCACAATCAATCACACCTCTAACTGACATCGGGCTCAGAGTATGTCGGCTTCGCGCGGAGATGGCCTTACAGTAAGGCTTTCGGTGAAGCTATACGTGCCCAAGCTGACATTGTCAGACCATCCAAATCAATAGCGTGGTGAGGACTGTGACCTCCTCCTTGCTCGCGCGACTCAGCTCTTGATCCCATAGCCGCAGTTCATCGCGCAGCGTGGACCGGTAAGTAAACTTTTCATCCTGGAAAACCGAGTGCTGACATGCAGTGTGCACAGGTAATATTATCACGCGGATATCAGGTACGTTGCATCGCCTTGACCATTCGCCGTTCTCATCATTGCCTGGGCGGTGCTAGTACTATAACCAGGTCAGTATTAAATGCATGCCTGACTTGATTTCGCTCACATTCTTCAGTGTCCACCCGCTCCGTACATCCAATATGTCCCCCTGCATCCACAAACTTCCGTCCAGCTACAAATCCCAGCCATCTTCCCCATCGACCTTTCCCAGCGCGAACTGCCCCCACTGCAGATGCTGTCCATGTACGAGCCCATCCTCCCCTACACGACTATACGCGTGGAGGACGTTGCCCGCCGGGGTCTCTTCAAGGTCAGAACCGGCGCCACAGCCATGACCTACGCGAATTTCGTTCAGTTCCTTCAGTTCCTGTACCACTCCAAGCTTCCTTCGTATGCCAGCCTGGCACCGGATGCACGGCTGCATGTCGGCGCCCATTTCGTTTCGCGACACGGCTCCCACGGACAACGGCGCTGGTATGCGTTTGCGAACGGGGCAATGGACCTTGGCGTCCCGACAGGCGAAGACCTCCTGGTGGGAAAGCGCAACCTGTGGATGCTCTATCTCAACCAGGACAACGCCTTGGTCGCGACGGTTGATCTCCTTCCGCGTCAAGTCTATCAATCTCGGTGATTCACAGCTGGGATTGCCGTTCGGCCAACGAAGGTCGCAAGGACCTTACTGTATTAACACCCCGACTCCTTTCTTCACGTCCACATTATACCCAGAATCTTCGACGCACCGCATCTCACATCTGTATCTTCCGCACACCGCATAGCATAGCATTGTCCCTGTTCATTGTCCATCATACCCTCCGGCTGTGCCGCCTCGCCCACTCCCCCACTTGTTTTTCTAGGATAACTTGTTTTCTGGTTTAATTTTCTGTAGCTGACTTAGTCTACTCGCAATGTACTCGTTATTTTTCATTTAAATTGTACTTTGCATGCTTTGCATCCCTTTGCTCCTCCACTCACCGGTGATAATCATCTCTGCCGGGTGTGGCAGGGACGGGGAGAAGCATCGGAAGCCAAAAAAAGCCAAAAAAAAAGCCAACCATCACCCGCCTTAGCACAGAGATGGAAAATATACGGCCCGTTGTGGCCCCTATCACAGATCGGTGTTGAGAATCCTGATCTGGGTTCGTTGGGCAAAGTGCCTGGACAAGCGCTGAGGCGCGGCGGCGGAGTTCGTCGTCCGACGGGGATCACGACACACACCCGAGTCAATGATTGCAACAAAAAAACTTTTTGTCTCGTCGGAGGCGGGTAAAACGAGCCGTTTGGCGTCGGCCGATTATTCAGTGGCGTATTATCTCTAGTGTTGTCCGTGGTGAAACGTCGCAAAGCTACATACCTCGGGGTAAAAACGTGCTATGTTTGAACGAGATTCATTTCCTCAGTGAGTCAGTGTTCAATTATTTTTGTATCGCTCCTGCCCGTCGGGACTTGCCGCTTACTGAGTACGGTCGTTGGGATAATTTTGGCTGTACTAACACGGCGCAGCTGAACTTGGGACGTTACGGATACTGATCCTTAGGGATACGCGAAGAGATTGGTGCAGTGTCAGCGAAGTTCTTCTCGTACATTCCATATCGATATTACATTCAACCAGAGGTCCGGGGCAAACAGAACAATTACATCGATTAAACGTGAAGCCATAATTGGCGCCGTGTAACAGCACACTGCACGAAATGGGATCCAACATCCAATATTAAAAAACAGCTAATAGCTGTAGTGGAGGGGCAGTGGATGTATGGCACGGCGTTGTGGCGCGTCAACATCCACCACCCAGCAGTCATGGCCATCCGGCCGGAAGCCCCATAGGAAAAGGTGGCCTTGCAAGAGGACTTCCCCTGTCGGGCCTTGTGGATGCCGACGCCCGTTGAGGAAATCCTGCCACAGCCTTCTCCCATTGGAACCGCTGTGCGAGAGGAAGTAGCTGCGTACGGCCTGTTGAGTCTCGGGCGGGAGCTCCGAGCGATAAACGTGGAGAGATAGCGGGGCACGCATAAGTCTGCGTAGACGACGGACGAAGGAAATTGGCGTGGTTGGCGCGTCGCCCGAGATGATTTGGAGGAGGCAGCGATCGCGGGCCAGCACACGGATGGTCGAGTGCTGCAGGATACGGTGGTGGCCAATGGCTCGTGTCAACAGCTCCAGGTCGAGATCGCCCAACAGGTCGATAGGTAATGGTGCGCGATTGGGCACGAGAACGATCGGCCCACCCCAAACATTAGGGAGGGGAATGGTGGGGATGCGTGGGGCAGGTGGTGGCTTAAAAAGCTAGCATTAGACGCGGAGAGCTTGGGGATGCACTGCAATACCTGAAGCTGTAGAGGAAGGTGGATGCGATGATGACACGTCTCTTCCGGAAAGGTCACGACTTACGAGGTGCAGTGCGGGAGATGGAAGCTGATAGAACTGTTAGTACCGGAATTTGTGTAAAAATGTGTATTCACGTAGGATGTTGTCGAGGGTGCTGAATACGGACCCTAGTGGAGGGGAATTAATCTCCGCCAACCCAAGAACGCGTCCGCATGCGCACTCGTATATCCGCTCGGGACTGTACGAATTACGCGTCAGCGAATGAACTCGGTGACTTTCAGAGAATCGTACCCAGTCAGGTTGTCCTCGCGCTCTGTTGGACTTGGAACCAACGTCGAAGTCAGAAAGGATCTGGGTTAAGAGCTGACCAATTTTACGCACCGATGGTGGGGAGGAACGGGCTGGCATCGGTGGCGCAAAGGGAGGGACTTGGGACTGTGGTGTGAAATTGAGATGCGATGGTTTTATATGTCACAATGGTTCGATTTGCCGCGGCCTACCGTAAGATTCAAACTAGGATACCCCAATCTGTCGGGAACCCTGTGCCGACAGGCAATCTAGCGCAGAGTCCCGATTTGCCCTTACCACAAGTCGCAATTGTCATCCGCGGGCCAGACCACGATCCCTTATGCTCTTTGGGACGGTCCGCTCCATCGCGTGGCTGGGATCATAGATGTCATTGGCCCAGGGTGTTAGTACGATGGACGGAGACAGGAAAGGGATTTGAATGAAGACCGGACTCAATAGAAGGTGGCATCCAGCCGCTCTGAGCCCGCCAGTCATGAGGACGTGCAGAATCGCGTCGCGGCCTAAAACCTTTGAGAGCCTCGGGGCGATCCCTGCCAAAATTGCTATCAGAGCGCTAATCGTGGTCCCGAACCGGTGGTTGCTAGCAACTGCGAGTGATCTGTCAGCCCTATTCAGTTTGCGGACGTAGTACCGAGGCAGAGGGCCCACTTTTCTGGAACCATAGGCAGCCATCGCGAGGCGCTGGTCGACGGGCTGCATTGATACCAGGAAAATAGTTTCACAGTTAAATTTTCAACGTCGGGGCCGGCAGGGAAAGTAGCTCGTCCAGGAGATATCCGGATGACCTTAGTCAGTCACTTGTAAATATCGGCGGTCCACGTTGTCTTTCCCTGTGTGGCGTTCAATTTCGATTTCTTTGCCGTGTTCTTCTTTCCGTGTTCCGCGTCTTTAGGAATACCTATCAGTGTTGAATTTTCGAGCATCTCGTGAGTCGACTTCTGAGGCATCTCACCTTCTTCTGCCGCGCTTGGTGGGCCCGAGGCGGCCAGGACACAATACACCGCCCCAAATATACCAGAACAGCGCGCAGCGAGACCAAAGTATATCTGGGTCATGCTGCACGCAATTACTGTCGTGTCCGCGCTCTAACTGCGTTCGAGTCGAGGTCCAGGCAGAGCATATATTTTGCCCCGCAGACGTTGACATCACGCTGGCTCCATATAGGTACCACGCGACCAGGAATGCTGGCCTCGTCCTAGCATAGCGCAGCATAAATAAGCCAGCGCCTCGAAATGGGGACATCCAGATCTGAGAGCGCGATGTGGGTGAGTGTAGAGTCCCTTTGTGTGTGTTGCAACTTGCGGCAACCATGAGGGTTCCCGAACAAGCAGTGGATATTTCTCCTTTTCTGAGGCGTGCTCGCCTGTGCGCAAAACGAGCCACAGCTGACGTTCCAGGAAAATCAGACTGCACGCTCTCCCACTCCACTATCGCATTCTATCAGTCGACATTTAATGAACATGTGTCAGATAACTGACCAAGGTCGATTCTGGGCCCCGGCTTTGTTTCCGTCAGAGCCATGTCAAAGATAGTTGTGGGGCATCAGCTACCCAGGGTTTACGACTCCGCCAAGACCGCTCACAAATAACACCTCCGCCACGTGGCATTGGGTCGGTGGCGTCGAAAAAGCGCCGCCGTTGTCCCATCTTTCCCAGTCAGTGCCTGGTAGCTGCGTCACTGCTGCGCAGAAGCATTGGATTTATGTGCCGAAGGCAGGCGCAGTACTTCTATGCAGATTTGAAAGATGATCAATCTATAACGTGCATTCACAAGGCAGTAGATACAGATGTGCACACCTGTGGTTTTCGAGGTCATCCGGAAGGAAGACGTGGCTTCGAGGGTTTGGGGGGCCCGTGTAAGCATCTACTCTCTATCCCCGACAGCGCCCAGTTTTGGCCATTTGATGAGCGGCGCCACATAAGCGCTGTGGATAACGAAACACCCAGGAACCATCTTCAGACGGATCTCGGACACGAGTATCAACAGGGACGCCCGAGAGTGGTATCTCTGTCCGTGGTGAGTGATTTTCAAATGTGGAATGAAATTCACCACGTACGGAATGGGCGCCTCGCAAACGATGGGCCATTATACAATGCGCAGCGAATAATGGAGCGCACGCCACTTACATGTAGGCACAGGTGGTTGAGCGCCTTCATCTTGATAACCAGCTCCAGAAACATTGAATCCTCGATGAGTCTATCACGAATGCTCGCCATGCGGCGGAGAATGGAGTCGGCGCGCGGCAGAAATTGTACCTGGCGAATGCCACAGAGCCAGACAAATGGGAATCTCGATACAGAGAGGTGTAATACACCCGGCGGAGAAACTTGAAAAAGGATTTATTTCCTTCGCCGATATCAGACGCCACCGTGATATTTTATTGGCTCGGACCAGCTTCGCCGAGATCGTACGCCGTAGTGATATACAATCCAGGACTTCAATCCCCTAGCCCGGCCCGATGAACGTTCGCAGTTCTGCCGACATGAAAAGGCAGGTGAATCATGAGTGTGCCAGAGCGCCAAAAGAACAGCGGGTAGATATTGTGCAGAAAAGCTCAAAGATCCAGGTAACTGGGTCCGGTGGACCGAAAAATGCGCGCAGAAACTTGAAAGTAAGTAGTACTTGAATGCCAGTGGGGGCCAGCAGTGGCAGTGCCACAGTGGCGCCAGATCCAGACCTCTCGAACCAGTTGTTCCCAGAGCATTTCGCAGCAGTGAGTGCCAGTTCTCAAGCGCGAGGGAGGAACAGAGAAAGGGGCGTTGTATGCATCTCCTGCTGGTGTGGTACATGGTGGTTTGTGAGAGATATGCACGCCAGTGGCAGTGTCGCACACGCATGACCAAACATTGATGGACCAACCGGTCACGTGTACCGCCGTGTCTTTTCCAGTTCCCCATGTCCGTGTTCGGGCTATGCGGCGGCGACTTGTTGGACGCACCAGACCCGTTAAGCCTGATTTCTAAATGCCTGCAGATTAGGGGACACAGCGACAGTGAGGAATATTTGGCGGCTCGCCGCTCACAAGCCGCTCAAATGCCAATGCAGTATTATCAACACCGACTCAACACGTCCGCTGCACTTTGAAAGCTTTCGGGAAGCCGACATAGAGCCGGAAGCGCAATGGGCGGACTTTTTGAACTTCACAGATCAATGATCGTGGAGGATTGCGATTGCGCCTGTTTACTTCGTCAGACGTGCGATGTCCGATACACCCTCTCCCTGACTGCCGAGCTCGGTTTCTCTTCCCCCGCAAAGAGTGAGAGACATGCAAAAGAATGGTCTCGAATGCGCGATAAACAACGAGCCCTAATTACAATAAATAGTGGCGACTCGTAACCTGCCTGTGTGCCTCGTACGGCGCAGTTGCTTGAATTTTGCGAACCTTCAAGCACCGTAATTTGCCCGCTAGTGATGCCTCGTCTGCTGCATCACGCTGTTCAGATACGAATCCCAGTCGGAAAGTCTGGAAGCAACACAGTTGAGATCTATTTTCGCAAACAAGGTCTATCCACTCACCCGAAACTGCCGGGAACAGCGGCCCAGACGGCCACATCCATATCCATATCCGCAGGGTTCTCGGTGCTGTACCTCGGTGGAGTAGCCGAAGATAGCTCGGAAACAGCCAAAGTGTGAGGGAAGTTCTTGATAGCCCAGTCATCCAGTCCCATCTCGTTGTAGTCGGTCGCTGTCTCAAGTGCGGGGTTATATTCCGGCCACGCAAAGATCGAGTCGGACTTCGGCAGCCCGTTGATCGAAGGGGCCAGAGTATCGCCTGCGAACGACGAGGGTTCGGGACTGAGAGGCACATGGTCGACTTTGATGAGCTGTTCCAGCACCTCACTTTCGAAAAACAAAAATTCAGACAGCATAATCGCAGAAAGGGAGAGAAGCGCACAGAAGAGGAGCGGCAGAGGGCCAGTGCTCGCTGTACGCATGCATGACGGATATGCATCGGTGCACGTCTGATAAGTCTGCATCTTGCACCCGGCCACCGTGATTGCCGCCCCAAATGTTCAGCAAAAGCACGATGCCCGATGTGAAGACGGCAGTCTGTGGATCGCGTTCGTGTCAGTTAAAACAAAAAAGAACGGACAAAGAGCAAGCGCATATCCGACCTGGCTAAACGGCAGCGGGTTATTGGGCCTCCGTTGTTGATGGATCGCAGCTACGTGGCTACACGCGCGCGCGGCGCTGTTGCATATCGATAGAGATGGGAAACTCTGGCGGGGAAAAGGAAGTTGTGCCGAGGCAGGACAGACAGTGCAAACGAAGGGCTTACCCGCTGGCTTGCTGCCGGACGGACGGCTGGGATGAATGGCCGATGGATGAGTATCTGCGTCAAGTAGAAACTGCAGTAGAGCGCCGCGGACTGGTCGAAGAATACGTCGTCGGCGCTGCGCGCGGGATCCCAGCGTACTACGTGCACGTGGGCATGAAGTATCGACGGTGAAGATACTCCGAAGCAGCACGTACGATGCGGTGGGACGGTCTCCAAGAATTCATTCATCGAGGAGTCAAACTCCATCACCACTTTTTCTGCGCAAATGTGAATTTACGATTATATGTAGGAAAGGGAAAGAAACGCCAACCTTCCCATGCATCGTCACGGAATCCGATTAGTCCACTGATCCGGTTGGTCGAGTACTACCGAGCAGTTTGAGTTGGATCTTAATGCACACAGAAAGAGAGACAACAAGACGCACAAGGATCTTGACTGCAAACGCGAGGATTCGATTGATACAGAGCTCACAATGGATAAAATCCACTAATGATGGCTTGTTCCCCGGTTGCTGGAATGCCGCGTTGAATGAGCTCGCGACCCAGTATTCGTCGTCGCATCGGATCGGCGCATCAAGATCATAGCTAAGATATCGAGGTCATTGCGTAGTTATGGCGTGTGAGGTGAGTGCCTACTCGGGTTCTTGGATAGCAAGAGCGCGGCCAAGGGCTGCGCTAAATTGGACATCGAAGAGGGCCAAGATGCTGGGAACGATTTCAGCCTCTGACTGAAATATTGAGTGTGATACAACACACCAAAAGGCTCGCTTCTCCAGTTCCTCCTCCGGCGTGATTGGCCCCGTCCGGATTTTCTGCTTGTGAGCACCGATATCGAGTGACAGTCGGATAGCCGATCCAGTCAGCGCCCAACAGGCCCGCGGTCCGGAGGTGCGATCAAGGTATTCGATGGTGAGCTGCAAGGAGAGCGATGTGGGCGGAACGTACGACGGAAAAGAAGAAGAACAAATGGACGGACGCAGAAACATTGAAGATCGTATAATGTCGGCTGTTCACAGAGCTTGAGCTTTACTTGATCGAACCACTGGCTGCCAACGGGTCCAAAAGAAGCGTTGAGGAGGTGTACGCGGGGGTCATCCGAGTAGCGTGCGCCAAGGGCGCAAACGAGAAGTAGAGTGCTGGCAAAGCCGTGGTCTGACAAGTGCTGGTTCGTAGCGAGCGATTTCTCGAAGGTTGGCCAATGGAGGAGGGGGAAGAAGGTATTGACGCTTGAGAAGTACAAAGCAATGAGTGAAATCATAAGATCCTCTGGGGGAAAATCGAAAGTTGGCAGCGGAGACGGCGGTAGCCACTGTACGTATGAATTAGCAGTCTATACTCTTCACAGCGACGGGAAAAAGCACCGGCTTCAAGCGCCAAGGTTTGGACGGCGGAGTGACAGCAGGGCGAGATGGTAGAGAAGAGGTGGTTTGGGTTTTGAGATCTACAACAGCCTTGACGAGGACGGCTTGGCTGGATTTCCCCTGGAAACCTTGATTGTTGGAGTTATTGATCGAGAGCGACTGAAGATTGTCTGTAATATCGCGAAAATTGAGTGCGTCTGAGTCGGGAGGGGGAAGGGGACTGTTCAAGGCTCTGATAGCTTGAGTGACCAGCTGTACCGCCGATCCGTGGCCATCCGACAAAGTGTCCTCTGATGAATGAGGAGATCCCGCCGCGGGAACGACATTTAATTCTCGGAGAAGGGCCTCCACAATTTTGAGGCGGGTCTCGAGCGAGCGAACATAGCTTCTTTTCGTCAGCGCAGTTGGGAAGTATAGTCCCGAATTTACCTGCTTGATGGTACGCGTTGCTGAAACAAAGGTACTTAGTAAGAGTGACGGGGAGTGGAGTCCGACCCACCATCGCTTTCTGCTGGTAGCTGCAAACGAAATCATACTTCACGCAGCGCTCGCACGGTTTACCTCCATCACCTTTTGAGACACAATCAGTCCAGCCAGTCAGCTAATGCAAAAGAAGCCTTACAGCGCCCTGGGAAAAGGTGTACGAGTGTTACTCAAGCGCTGCATGGTGCATTGGGACTCACTTTTCTTCGTTCGACACATGTCGCAGGGTCTATGCCCTTTCCGCTTTGTGGCAGCTGGATCCACAACTCGTTCTTCTTCGCCGCTGGACGACATGGTGGTTTCAAATCAGAAGGGTCACGGCTGTAACGCACGGCGAAATCGGCACGTCACGCGTCGGTTGGCCTCGGCCGAAGTACCGTTCTGATGATCACTCGTTGCAAGGCAGGACTTGCAATCGTTGTTCAATCGGATGTCAAAAAAACCAGGATACCATGGTAGGCGTAGTTGGACGCTGGGAACTTTGCTCGAAAAATCGCAATTTATTCATTCAACTGGTATTATCAGTTGATTATCAGCCACTTGTCGGTAATAAATTAAGACAAGGCGGCGACGCGGCGTTGCTTCTCGCGGAAAGAAGTATTGCTGAATATAGAGCGGGGCTCCTTTTCCCGCCCCGAGGTTTACCATCTGACCGATGCCGGTCTGCTCTTATCAGGCTTCTGACACAGATAAGAGCGGCCATATATATATGCACACCTATCCGAACTGCTTACTTCGTCCACCGCCCAGCTACGATGCACTTCTTTGGATACTTTGTCCTTCTGGCTGCTGTATGCGGCACCAACAGCCAGCTTGTGAACCCCAATAATAACACATTCGGAAATGTGTTCAATTTCTGGACGAAGACAGCGGACGGATGGGATGTGAGTCACTATCAACTCGATGGTCTACCCCCAACTGTATTTTCAACAGCTCACTCGTGGCAATACGACAAGTTCGATTACATTACCGTTGCCGCATCCTGCGGGGAACGTCACGATTCAACCCGCCTCTAGTGCACTCGTCATCATCGACATGCAAAATTTCTTCCTTGTTCGTGGTGCATACAATCTTGATATTCGGTATTGAACCACGGCTGTAGCATCCCGATCTCGGCGGAGATCCTCTGGGAAGAGCGCTCGTTCGTCAGTATATTTCCAATAAGATTCTGGCACGAATTTATTATATCTGAAACTGCGTCAGCCACCACCATTAACATGATCCACGCTTTCCGCGCAAGCGGAATGAAGGTCTTCTGGACAAACTGGGGGCTCACTGAATTTGATTGTGCGTCGCTGAATCTCCTATTGAGCTGAACCTACTCATCTCCACCCTAGTGCAGAATATGCCGCCTGCATTCTTCGTGAGTAGCGCCTCGCAGGCAAGACTCGCTGCTATATTATAATATAACTCACGCAGAGGGGCTTCTCCTCCGATGGATCCTCCGCGACATCCTTCGGCTCTGACATGGGAACTATCCAAGGAAACATCAGCGTCGGACGGAAACTCATGCGGGGCAGCTGGAACGCCCAACCGTTCGGCGACCTCTTCAAAGAACAAGTAGGCGGAGTTGCGAACGGCACCGACTTTTATTTCAACAAAAGTGAGTCCAACTCCCGTTATTGGAACTAGATGTCAACCAGGACTCCTAGACCGATTATCCGGCATGTGGGGGCCGTCAACGCCAATGCAAACATTCCTGCAGGATAACATGATCACCACATTGTTTTTCGGAGGCGTTAACATCGGTGAGCAAATAGTCTGAGGCCGTCCTCGCAGCACAAGGAACTAACTCATGATTCAATCCAGATCAATGCGTATGGGGGACACTGCTGGAGTAAATTTCCAGTACCACAAAATGAACTCCACTGACTTGAGAAAACTCAGCTCGTACTACAAAGGGTATGATGCGATACTCGTCGACGACATCTCCGCGACGACTAGCCCCTCCGCTGCCACTGGCATGGTCGATTTTAACGCCGCCATCAATGGATGGAGAGCGAACTCTACGGATATATTGGCTGCTCTCATGTAATACACCCTTGGTTCTACGCTAACACGAATTCAAGTGTTCATGACTATCTCCGTGATGAGCATGTAAAAAGAGAGAATATATACCGCCGGAGAGGTAGCCGGATTGGGACAAAGTAATCACTTCAGCGATGAAGCCCGAAGTTCCTTTCAATTTTGCGTTGCTAAATACATCCTGCAATTGGCGGATGTGAAGTTTGCCATGTTGAATTCGACGCGGACCAGGTTTCCTTACGGGTCCGGACCCATTTATCCCAAGCACTATGCGGTCACAACCCAAGTGGTAATCGACACGTCTTCGACCCAACCATTTTCAATCCACGAAACCCGTCTGCGCATGTTGTCCAATTTATTTTTATTCAAGTTTCAACATGAGGAGGTTTTTCATGGTGGTAGAACTACGAAAGAATTACCATGCGAGGAGGGTGCTTCGTTCGGTCACTGGCGTCGTGGTTTGGGCCGCGCTAATTATCTCACACAAACAAAAGGCCACCGTTGTTCGGGGTTTTCCACGTTGTTCGACCCCAAGTTTCGGCAACGCCCGGCGGGATCAATCATCACAGTCACGCTCGTCACAGCATGAAACACGCTCTTGCCCCTTCCCACCACGATTCCTTCAAGCAGGGTTATCCCAATTCTGGCCCTTCCATGGCTAACTACCCCGATCTCCCGCAGAACTTCAATCCTCAGGCCTTTCAACACCACCACAATTTCCTGCCGCATCCGACGGCGACGAGGGCACGGACTTGGCACGGTCCCGAATTCGCTTGACTCGTAACTGTTCAAGCAGAACGTGCAGCTTGTACAACAGGGAGCTGCAGGAAACGGCCAAACGCGCTCTCGATGGGACGTAAACACGGAAGTCGCGATCAACGCGTCGTCGTGATAACCTGCGACTTGACTTAGCCAAATCGCGTACCGGGCTGACAGCACGCCGACTCCGACAGCAGGTGCCGATGTACACCTTCTTATACGGAGATTCTGCTATTAAATCTTATGTTTTCAGCTGATCTTGCCGCGCTGAAACAGACGGTCCAAATCACTGCGTTGACGGGCTTGCTAGACTTGGATTGTGCGAGCCGCCTAGCCGTTGCACCGCCACCGGGCCCACGGAGGCAAGTCTAGACGCCTAGTCCCGTGCAAGTCTAGGCCCGACCATCCACCTCCACACGGCTCGACGCGAGCTACACTTCGCGGCCTACGCTGGATATACACACACCTCCACTTCATGGTGTCGAGAGGACCTACAATGGCGCCGTCTAGATACGTTTAGGCCAGCTCCACACGGCTAGACGTGCATAGCCATCGGCTAGGCGCGCCTACACTTTTCGGAGTCTACCAAGCCCGTCAACGCAGTGAATGGTTGTGGAAATAAATGTGGCAACTGGCGTTGGCGAACCAACTTTCCCGATCGCGACCGAGGCTGATCTCGGTCATCGGGCTGCCTGCCAGTGATTAGTGATCGGCACGGGTGTCCCGCGGGTAGAGTTCGCTCAACCCGTACCCGTACCCGCCCTGGACCCGACCCGTGGCGCGGGTGCGGGAACCCGTCGATTGGGGGCGGGTCGGCGGGTACCCGTAACCTAACCGTAACCCGCCACGTTTTATTTATCAACACACCTACGGGCAGAGCCCAAATCAGTATTAGCGACTTGCTTGGAGTCAAAAACTTGCGGGAAAACATTCTACGTCGAGTTTGGAGCGTCGTATCCTCTAGGAAGCCGGTCAAAAATTGCTCACGGGTATGCCACGGGTCGGGCGGGTCAGTACGGGTAGGCCGACTCCAACCCGTACCCGTACCCGCAATCACCCGTACCCGCGACCCGCCGCGGGTGACCCTACCCGTGCCGATCACTACCAGTGATGCGCCGCGCCCAGTCGTGAAGGCAGGACGCTCACATCGTCCAGACCCAAGGCTTGGCGAGAAGAATCGCCATGATTTTACCATCAAGACATCGGGATCTGCGCCAGGTCAGTGCGAGGTGGTGCGAGGTGATGCGAGGTGGGTCTGCAGAATGAATCCAGGAACGCAGCAGGGACGACCAAGCCATCGCGAAGGTTTTATTTCTGAAGGCCTGAGAGAGTTGCCAGAATTGTGTGCTCTCCAAGAGTCTCCAAGAGCATCAAAGGCTATCGAGAGGCTTGAAGAGGCTGGGCGTACGGAACTTGCTGGCGCGATAACTTTAAGTCCCACACCATTTTGAATTCAAACCACTTGCAATGCTCGAACGAACAGTGTCCCGAGTTCAAGGCTCCAAGACGCCCGCCAAACCGGAAAGCCAATCTGGAGCAAATAAACGTTCGAAGCCGTCGGAATTTCAACGGATGATCGCTGTTCGAAAATCCATGCGATGATGCCCTGCTGATGTTTGTGTGTTCCTGCGGAGTCCGCAACTCAACGGACGGTACGCAGTCTCAGCCCAATTTATACTAAAAAAACTGAACCAGACGAAGCCCGCGGCGCGTATACTCTAGACGATTAACTCAGCGGTAAACTTGGAGAGAGCTACTTCATACTGATTGGAGACTAAGTTCCGAAACGGCGACTCGATCCTTCCGTCCCCCCTAAGACCGCTAAAAACCTTGGCACCCTCACGCTCGCGTGGATCTCGTCCTCCTTGCTTCCCAGTCTTCCTTTTTCTTTTTCTCGACGACCACAAAAGCTGCGGCCTTGCTTCAACGGATTGGCTGGCTCGAACTGCTGAATATGGCGTCTCTCCTCGCAGTATTTTATGCTAAAATCTCACCAACGCCAAGAGAACTAACCATATGGAGACGCTGCGCCTCGACTACCCGACTCTATCGCACCTTAGCTCCAACTGACATTGATGCCTTAGTACTTAAGCCTTGTCGAGCGCCCATGGATCCCGTGTCCACCCTTCGTCTCCTCACCTTTCACAATGACCGACATCGAGAAAGTCGCGTCCGAGAAACCGGCGAAAGCCAGCGCCTCGTTCACCGATGACCACAAGCACAGTGTGAGCGCCGACACCGAGAGCGTGCTCCCAAACTCCGAAGGCGTAACAGAGCATGAGCTCGCGACGCTCAGACATGTACGAGACAAGATCCCGTGAGTATCTCACTTCCGTTGACTCACTCAGTCTTACTGACGTCTTGTCCAGTTGGCAAGCGTTCACCATCGCGAGTGTTGAATTCGCGGAGCGGTGGACTTACTATGGTACCACGGTGCGTGTCCCCGATCGTTCATATGCTGGTTAGTTTATGAATCATCGCAGAACATCTACAACAACTATATTCGAGCACCCCTCCCACCTGGGTCGACCACCGGCGCCGTCCTGCGCGCGAACCGTCTTACTGGTATCGCCGGCGCACTCGGCATGGGCCAGGAAAAGTCATTTGCCATCCGCACAGTAAGCCTAGGCCGTCGTCAACTTAATTGAACTAACTTCATCCTCGCAGTTCAACTCGTTCTTTGTGTATGTAACACCATTCATCGGCGCGATCATTGCGGATACCAAGTGGGGACGGTACAAGACCATCTGCGTGTTCACTGTCGTTATCTTGTGCGTATGCTTTCTATCCAATGTGCTCCGTCTTTGACTGAGGGATATCACGCAGCCTTGGTCACATCATTCTTGTTGGCTCTGCCACACCGTCGTCCCTGGAGCACCCCCAAACCGCTATGGGGCTGCTTATCCTTGCCATCTTTGTCATGGCCGTCGGCGCTGGGTACGTCTTTTACATTTCCCGTTTGCCATTAAATTGTAAACTAACTTGACGAACAAGCTCGATCAAGTCCAACGTCTCACCCATGATTGCGGAACAATACCAGGGGAAAATGCGAAAATGTACTCCTCAGTTTATGATACTCTGGCATGCCGATATTAATTCTTTCCGAAGCAACTCTTCCCTCGGGCGAAACCGTCATCATCTCCCCGAGCATCACCGTGCAGAGCATCTACCTCTGTGCGTCCAACAATTTCCCACCTTCACCTAATCTACTCACCTTCACCGCCTACAGACTTCTACATGGCGATCAACTTTGGTTCGACGGGGGCAATTAGTGCATCGTTTCTCGCGCGCGACAACGGTTACTGGGTCGCCTTCCTCGTTCCGACGTGTATCTTTGCGACCGTGCCCGTTGTCCTCTGGTGCTGCCGCAACTCGTACGTGAAGACACCCCCGCGCGGTAGCATCATCCTCGAGACGTTCCGCGTCCTCGGGCTTTGTTTCGGCGCGCGCTGGTCATTCAACCCTCTCCGCTTGTACCGCAACATGAGGAACCCCGGGTTCTGGGATCCTGCGAAGCCGAGCTCGTACAACGGCGGCGAGCTTCCGGCAAAGATTACGTGGGACGAGGAGTTTGTTGGCGAGGTGCACCGCACGATGTCCGCTTGCAAGGTCTTCCTCTTCTTCCCTATCTTCTGGCTCTGTATGTCTCCCTCATTTGAACCATCACCACTGCTCACGCGTCGAACCAGGCTACTCCCAGATCGACGGCAACCTGGGCACCGTCGCCGCCGGCATGCGTCTGAACGGCACGCCCAACGACCTCATTCAGAACCTAAACCCCATCTCAATTATCATCATGATCCCCATCTTCGAGCGGCTCATCTACCCCTTCCTGCGCAAGCACAAAATCAACTTCACGCCCATCAAGCGCATCACCGCTGGGTTCCTCGTTGCTGGGCTTGGTGCGTCCCCCCTACTTTGTCACATGTATGTTGAATTAACTTTACTTCAGCGATGGTGTACGCCGCCGTGCTGGAGAAGTATCTGTACGACACGTCGCCGTGCGGGGACAAGGAGCCCTCTGCGTGTGTGGACGCGGACGGCAACCCGCTCTCGTCGCCCATCAACGTCTGGGTTGTGTCGGGACCCTATATACTGGTTGGAATGGCCGAGATCTTCGCTAACAGTACGTCCTCCTTCCCTCTTTTGGCATGCCGCTTTTTATAACTCACAAATGACAGTCACCTCGCTTGAATACGCCTACACCAAAGCGCCCGTGCGCATGAAGAGCGTGGTGATGGCATTTGCGCAGCTACAGACCGCGCTCGCGGCGGCAATCAATTTTGCGCTTGTGAGCGTGAACGTTGAGACCAAGTTCCAGTGGCTGTTTGCGAGCTTTGGGATTATCGCCGCGATCTTTGCGGCCCTGTTTTACTGGACGTGCGTAGCTACCTACCTTCGCTCACTTCTACATTCATTCTGACGATTCGCGCTCAGATTCCGCGACCTCGATAGGCAAGAGATCGCACTCAACCTCATTGGGACGGGTGAGCGTGAGGGCTTTGTGGGTGAGCGGCCGGAGGACAGCCACCCACATAAGTCACAGGCATAATCTAAATGTTCATGTTGAATGTTAGTAGTCAATTAGTTACGACTTTTTATGCTTGTTTCTATGTTCTGTGTACAGCGATTACGTGTTAGTGATGGCGTATCAGATGCGCCCATTAGGTTATAATTATCAGAGCGTTCGTTGGACCGGCCTTGATTCTGCTGAGCCACTGCATTCACCCGCCAGATTTTCCGCTAGCTATTATCACACAAATGTGGCAAAGGCTGTCATTAAGTAGTCCGTCAATGACCGTGAGTGCAACGGTACAGTTTATTTCGCAACAAAACTTGAGTCATACAGCAACAGCGCAGTAGAACTGTGATGAGGAATGGCAGGACCGAGCTACAGCAAAAATTATACCAGACCAGAATATGGGAATACAGTAGGGAAGTGATGCGGTACAAGAACATTGGACGATTCTGGGTATGGAAAAATGCGATCACAAAAACGCGGTCGACGTCTGGGTGCGGTGATACAGTGCGGTCCTTGCGACCTTTGTTGGTGTGGCCCGTGGCGAAGGAAACTGAAACGTGCCGTGTTTCACCGCCACTGGGGTTGCCTCGGAACATCAACCGTCGCGACCAGTTTGTTGCGCTCGTCCGGACCGAACGTCAAGAGGCTCATCCTCCCCAGCAGGAGATCTTCCCCAGTTGGAACGCCGAGGTCCATTCTCCCGTTCGCGAACGCATACCATCTGGCGTGCCCATGGAATGCATGTCGCGAAATGAAGTGTTGTCCGACGAGCCGCTGGGCGTTCGGCGACAAGCCTGTGTACGAGGGCAGTTCGGATGTCCAGAGAAATTGGAGAAACTCGACGAAATCCGCCGTGGTCATAGAGGTGCGTCCGGTGTTGACCTTGAACAAAACATAGCGAGATATGTCTTCCACAACAATTGTGGTTGAAGGCGGGATGAGCTCGAACAGGGAGAGCGATTGCAACGCTGGCAGTTCGCGGTGTGATAGATTGATCGGAAAGAGGTCGGGGATTTGTAAACGGACATAGCGCGGTCCAGGAAGGGGTATAAATGGAATGCGGGGAGCGGGCGGACACTTTGGGCGACGGTTGATGAGAAACGGGGAATCCAAAAAGAACCAAAGGCGATGCCAAGTACTACCTGATACGCGGGCCGGAACGCAACCTGTGCACACCGTCAGTCATCGCATTTACAACGCGAAAGACGGTAGCTTACCCGTTGACGTTCGGTGATGACCTGTGGCTATCAGATTCGCATGTTCAGTCCCAGACATAGACACGAGGTTATGGTCCTTACCACTGCTTCAATTCGGAGGGTCTAAAATATAGATCTCAGCTCTCGAATCTATGTCTTCATAAGAAACATAATAGCTCACCGTGAGGTCCTCACCAGGCAACACAGACATGCTCTGAGTGAGATGTCAGTTAGAGAGATGATGGATTTGATTGGACGCGGTGTGGACGCACATAGGTCCAGTTAGCAGGCATGATAGAGAACGGAAATAGTTATAGGACGAGAGGGGTGGTGGAAAGAGGAGGGGGTAACTGTGGGTGGGTAGGTGGCTGGGCGGGTGAACGAGGCGGAGGGACCAGCAACAACTTGACTCGGAGGACATCCTGATATTTATACCCTGCTAGTGTTCGTCGTAAAAAGTCGAAGCCGCATGGACATTCTCTCATAATTGACGGGATCTGGGATAAACGAGATCGAAACCGCGCTTCGCCGGGTCAATGCCCGGCGATGAGATGAATACCTTCCGTGGTTCTGACCGGGGGCTTCGTGATGAGATTCAAGTGACCTGTACCTTGCCCTAGATATTCAACTAGTCCACCGCACGGCTGGGAGGTTACGACAAGATTGGGGGCGTTGCATCACCAATATAGGAAATTGGGATCCAGCAATTGAGGCGCTAAATAATAAGCCGTGGCCCGTGGTCTGAGCCTTGCGAGTTAGACGTCCAAAATAAGATCTGGATCTCGGAAAACACACCGCCCGTACACTTACCCGCGCGTAGGTCATCTAAGTTCGAGATGTGGAACCCCATGGAAATAACGCAGGGCGTCTGACGATTAAAATAGCAGTTGGCTGGCGTCAATGCTTCGGGCGTGGGAGACAACGGAATCTTATGCACTCGGGGCAACGTCCGTCCGGTTGCTGACGTACGGATAGGTATGGATGGACTTCTGGATAGACCGGTACTTCCGAACATGAGTACCGTTTAATATACTCGCGGCCCGACCTTGACCGGACACTGGATACCTTGGGATCCAGTAATCGAGCGTTGAACCGTCGACCGTGATCCGAGTCCCAGGCTGCGAGTGAGATGTCCAAGATATGATGTGGATCTCGGGCGCTAAATAGTCGACCGTGATCCGAACCCCAGGCTGCGTAGACGTTCAAGATAACAGGTGTATCTCGGAAAACGCACCGCCCGAACTACCTACGCGTAGGTGGTTTTTTTGAAGTTCGAGATGCGCGACGTAAACCCATGGAAATAATCCAGGGCGTCTGGCGATTAGAATAGCAGGTCGCCCTCAATGCTTCCGGGCGCGGGAGACAACATAATCTTAAACATAAATGCAACGTTAGGAAATCAGCTACACGACATTGAACGGACAGGTACTGTACCGTATGACCCCGCCTAGATTGTTTCCTCGCCAATTATTTCACCAACCGAGAGCAACGTCAAAACGGGCTCGGAGCAGCAGCAGCTCGCCATACACGTACGCATCTCCGCAAGTTTGCAACCGGACACGGCTCCCAAATAAAGACAGGGGTGCCGACCGGAAGATTATCCGCAGCATTGGCGCGCTATGTCGCCAAAAATGGAAAGACCGTTAGATCAGATGCGCCCGACTGCCATACGGAAGTCCCAGGCATTTTATTCCCAGAACCATGACCCTTTCGCTCTGTCGCCGCCGCGGCGAAAGCGAAGCTTGTCCAAAGAAACTTGTTCTTAGTCAATTTTGAGGGCCAGAGTTTTTATTGCACGCACGGACCGGCTCGCTACCGCTCCAGTTAAATGATCCGTTGCAGTGGGATACTGTCGACTTCTGAGACCGTGGGCGCAATAAATGGGAGTAAGGCAATGCTTCAGTGGCGCAGATTGAGTCTGGGCTGGTGATAGCGTAAGTACCCAGTGAGGCGCGGCGCTCCAGCTTGGGTCTCTTGGCGAATCTGTTATATTGAGTGGATCTCCGGGTCCCCATGTCATGTCTAAGCTCTCTGCGCCCTCGTTGCAACCGGCGACGTGAAAGGAAAGTATCTGGAATCCAATCTGAGAAGATCTCCGATTCTCGTGTCCGTGGGCTCACAAGTCGCGACAATGATCGGAGGTCATGATAGGTACTGCTGTGGTTTGATTTTGCCTAGTTAGTTAGAGAATGGAAGAGTGAATCGCCTACACTAGATCTCCGATACACTTGAGTTTGCGGCTATGACAAACCGGCAGGCCAAGCCGAGCCGTTGGGTGTTGGTTGGGTGATTTCGCATCATAAAACAACGTCCGAGCTTGAGTAACCGTCGGGAGTTGATTATCATTAGATCTCCGGTCCCAAGCACATTCGGTAAAATCGCGAACGGTACGTTATGCGCGATTAGCAGACGCAAGGAGCATGTTTGAATTAAGTACGCCCCTGCCCGTACTGAATCCGGCGAGATCCGGAGTAAAGATCATCTCGGGAATTATAGGAGCTGTTGCACGGGTGCCAGCCGGCTATCCGGATATCACCCTTTCCCATTTGCACATGACAGCCTACATGCGCGTGCTTTCGCCTTCAGCGACGCCAGACGAGATATGCACAAATGGAAGAGATCACGGATTTGAGTATTGTGGTCGGGGTTGAGTCGCAGAAGGGACCAAAGTCAAACAGCGCAACCACTGCAGTGGGAAATTAGTGGGAAGAAAACTGTTAGACAACAAGATAACATACACACAGGAATGGACTGCCGGCCGTCGACCTACGCGGTCGTGCACCAGCCCCTGGGAGACCATACGGCCGATATCTTTCTCCAGCTTCGCACTGAAGAAAGCTCTCGGTATGTCGAGAGTGACATCTTTTAGTTGTGATGGGCCATCGCCCGCCGTGACAGCGAGTCGAGACTGGATCATCGCCACAAGGTTTTGACCCTCGTCCTCCGTCATCTGCGAGTGACCATCGATGCATAAAATCTCGAGACGCGGGAGGATGATCAATGAAGTGCCGGGGGTATATGTGAGAATGTTGATGATACCATGGTCAAATCCATTGGCCAGCCGCAGTGAACGAATGTCAGGATTCGCCTCCAGAAAACGCTCAGTGTTATGGGCGTCGAGGAAGACATTATGAAGCGCGAGGGAGGTGAGGGAAAACCCAGAACGCTCGTACAACGAGAATAGAAGTTCGTCAGACCAGTGCATGAGGTCAACACCGAGGTGCTGGAGGCTCGGGAGTACCAAGGACTCGAAGAAGGGGGCAGAGGACACGATGCAATCGGTGAGCACAGTGAGACTATGCAAAGATGGGAGTGTGCAGACGGGGCGATCCCTTGGATGCTCTGAGTCCGATTCTATGTGCTCGAGACGACAGTGCCGCAGGGTGGTGCAGTGACACAATATCGTCCATGTGGTTGCGAGATCGAAACAGTCCGACAGTTGTAGATCGGTGAGTTGAGCCCAGGGAAAATCCGGAACAAAGGCAAACGTTGTCCAAGGATCGGAATATTGTACAGAGAGTTTGGAGAGGCGGGGGGAGGACCTGAAAAATCCCAGACTGAGGCATGCATCCTCCGGCTGCTCATGACAGCCGCCGAAGGTCAATGTCAGAGCTCGCAGATGAGGAAAAGTAGGAGGGGCAAGCTCATAGAGACCTTCATAATTCTCGACTCGAAGGCTGATATCAAGCGATTCAAGTCTGGTGATGACCTGGGACTGTGTCATCAGCGCGGTCAAGAACTCCAGGGGCAACGCTGTGATTTCGTCTGTCAAATCCTCGTTAAATATCTGAACCGTGAGACAGAGAGGGAGAGATCTGTGCAGCAGAGGCCCTAGGAGGGGTACGTCGCGATTAGGGCAGGTTCTTGAAAAGTAAAACGAGAGCTGGTCCCAGAGACGTGGGGTATTTATCGCGACATCGCGCCAGATAGCGCAGATATGCGTCAAGACCATTGGAGCGAGATGCGGGTTGTCGGTCGAATATGTTCCCATCGAAGTTCTGCTGACCTCAATGCACCATTGGAATATTTCTCCTAGGATCTCGGCGGGGATGCATCGCACGGGTGATGCGATGCCCTTCAGAGCAATGATTTCTGAATCGATCTGCAATCGGCGGGCGGCAATCTTCCGCAGCGCACCGAGCATATCATCATACTCTGTTGCCAGGTCGCCAGCCGTACGCTGGCGCTCCGAAATCAGGTCCTGGACGTGCTGGCGCTGCACTGTCGTCAGCGGCATATTGCTCGACACGAGCTCGGCGGGGAGATGGTCCATATCTGTGGTCCAATATCATTCAGCAGCGGTTATATTCGGACGCGATCACATACCCCGCCGATATCGCGTTCAATACGGTCTTGTGCTTTTCGCTGGTGGTGGACGGGAATCAAGAGGGTGACAGCGTGAGGTCACACCTTGGTTCGGATTGATTGCACGTGATCCGTCGCGTCGCGTAATGGGTTCACGCACCAACCAAACAAGGAGCGAAAATATCGCTTGGTATGCACGTACGTGTCGATAAAAGGTGCTTCGTCCTTCCTGGACTTCTTTCGGGCACTTCCGCTGGACCCAAACGCAGCTTGAGGGCCACTGAAACTTTGTTTCTCAACATTCAACCGTTGACTGGGCTTGATGGAAATAGTCTGCCTGGTGGCATCCTTTATTTTGTTTGCAGTGATTCTGGAAAAGCGCGGGCATTTCCAGACGAATGTGCCATTGACTTGTTATTTCCTTTCTAGTGTGATGCAATCATCGCGACAAAGCGCGGTGGCCCCTGGGTGGCACATTGTTTTCCAGGTATAAATGGCGCGCACTCCCTTGAGTACCGTACCAATCCCCCTCCATTGCGTTTTTTCTACTTTCCACGAAATTATTCTTCTGCCATGCACGCTCGCCCCCCAATCGTAGTGCAAATCCCTCCCGCCCCAACCGTACGCGCCGTACGTGTTTAACCTTGAATTACAGTCAATAAACTCAGATACTCACCTCACTTGCAGATTCCGATGGCGCGATTTGATACTCCAGAAGCCCGGCTGCGTCCCCCGCGCGACGATTCCACCGACTATTGGCATGGGTCTCGCTTTATCTGCGTTCCACTCGCCTGCACTGTGACCACCACAATTTCCATCGGGTTCCGCCCCACGAACGGGCCGGGTCGGGAGGGTGTCGCGCTTACCGAACTCGCGTCATCCAAGGGACTTACTGACCCCAACAAACGGCTTCACCCGATGGAGCCAGGGCATACTTCGGGGCGTTTGGTCTTCAGCGTGAGTCTCTAACGCCACGCACCTCTTGGCATTCCAACTGACGTCTCACTTGCGTCCAGTGGCCTGATTACCCCAGGACGCGTATATTCGCCCCACTGGACCTGAGGGATGACACCGGACGGTATGTTACCCGCAAGGCGTTCGGAAAGCAGATTGCCGTGCTGTTCGAAAAGTTTGTCCATGTGCGTTACGTCTCCCCAGTATTGTGTTGAGCCCTACTTATTTGTGTTCATCTGCAGAGGTTCAGCGAGGAATACGTGCCACCTAGAGAACGGAATGGGTGGCGGCTAGGCCCCGGCGGGATCCGGTACGAGCAGCTGAGGGTGCTGGAGATTTTCTCCGAAGATGGGTACGAATTTTACGCGCGCATGGCCGTCGCACCAGCTCCCCTTGGAACCCTTTTTTCTGCGGATGCCATACCGATCTGAATCGTGAATGAAGTAGATGGCTGTCGATGTCAATTCGTAGAAAACTTGGGCGACGCGCGGCGGGATTTGTTTGAGGAGGTCAGGATATTGAGTGGGTTGAAGATCAAGGAGACGTATGGATCCTACGTAGAACCTAAATACACCGTTACTTTTGTAATATCATCGATCTGTCGTACGCCCAACTAAATTCGCAGAAAGCTGATAACCTACCATGGAAGTACACTTCACGAGGACCCCACCTACTCCTCCGCAACCACCACCACTGCCTTGCCTTTATTCGCCCCGGTCTGCACTGCCAGTATCACATCCCCGATCTTGTCCAATCCGTAGCTGACGTCCTCCATCTGCTTGAGCTCCCCGCTCGCGAGTTGCTGGGGCACAGTCGCATAGAACTCCTCGTCGTATTTCGAGAGGCGGAAGACCGCCACGCCGCTGATCGTGAGCGACTTCACGTAGGTCTGGTTGAGGTTCTAGGCCGAGGGTTAATTTACTTATCGAGTTCAAATGGAAGAAGAGAATGGTATACCTTGATGCCCTGTTGGCCGGTGCCGGTGTTTTATCCTGCAGCGTTGTGTCAGTGATTCAGAATACATGGAACGGGAAGCGGACGAACCGGTGATCATTCCACATTCCTGAATTCCGGTTAGAGGGAACTACGACAGGGATTAAACAACAAACGCACCAGGAAACGACCGTAGGCCGCCGCGTTCTGGAGAGCAGCTTCCAAAAGGTCCCCTCCGACATTATCCCAATACCTGTTTCGCATGTGATCCCAACTTCAAGGAAAACAACGGGCAGACTTACACATCAATCGGCCCTTCGCGCGGCAAAACCTCTCCAGTGTCCGTAGTCTTGTAATTGTACGCAACATCCGCGCCAATCTCGCGCATGAACTGCACCTTATCTTCAGAGCCCGCGCAGGCGATTACTTTAAGCCCGTCGCGCTTGGCGAGCTGGATGACCATTCTGCGGTTGACAGTAAGTCAATGCCAATCCGTAGAAAATTAGTGTGCGCACGCTCCGACAGGACCTGAAGTAACTTTAGTCGGTAAACGTGGCGCGAGCCGGAGTATGCGACATACCAGCGCCAGTGGTGATGAACGCCGTCTCACCCTAAATATATATGGTCTAATCATCTGCGCACACACGAATGGAAAGAGCTTACCTTCTTCGCCCGGGCGAACTCCTTCCACCCCGCAAACGCAGTTTTGCCTGTCCTCGTTCAGCAACGCAACGCCCGCAAGGTGTGAGATTCAACTCACCAGGCATCCCGGCAGCGCCGACATACGCCGTCCACGACAGCTGCGGGTGCTTCTCAAGGAAAATGTAACCCTCCGTGTTCGGCAGCACGAAATATTCCTGGTGCGCTAGTGTCGCAGCAAAAAAGTATATCCTCAGTCGAAATACGAATTGTGAAAGGAGATGAACGTACGGACTGTCATGCCATAGACATGTTTCCCAACCTGCACTTCGCTGTTCTCCGAGCGCACCACGACGCCGACACCGAATCCGGAAAGGCTAGACATAATTCAGCGCCGGGGATCCACAGAGTCGACAATGGTACTCACGGTTCGCCCAATACATACCCGGCCTACATACGGAACAGGAATCAGCCTGATCCATCGGAGATTAGTGTCGTACGCACGATGTAGGACTTCTTGCGATTCATCATGCCGCGCATATACGGGTCCACGGACAGCACGAGGGTCTTGACGAGGAACCCGCCGTTGAGCGGGTGCGTGGCGACGTCGATCGTCTCCGAGGTATCATACACCGTCGTCTCCCCGGGCACGGGATAGCCTGTACACGCTCGTCAATAACCCAGCTCGGCGTCGGGAACGGAGGAGGGAAGGAGGACGGACCAGTGGGAACAGAGTTGAACAGCACACGAGCATTGGTTTGCGGCGCCATAGGAATTGCGAGTTGGGTGGGACTGGGACATGGATCACTGGCCGCAACCCGGCCTGAAGAGCCTTTCGCCTACCCCGGTCTCGTTCGGCTGAGTAAGTGGTCAGAATGTCAGAATATCCGCAGAATGTTCTGGAATACACACAATATAATTTGGTTTGATGAGGGGTGTGAGCTGCGCTTTGGCTGCGGTGAGAATGTTCGAGACGGTTTGGCTGGATTAAAATCTGATTAGATACGGCAAGGGACAAGTTGTCAGGAAGAAGAGGTCAGCGGCTCCGGAAAGGCGGAAAACAGCTACTTATGTACCTTCGGGGCAATCCCCGTAATGGAGTTGGATTGGTAGTTTCTTGACGACCCTACTATTTTCAACTGGGCACTGGGCCACCTTAGCATTTTTGCCCTTATTCCGCCCCGTGGAGGGAGGGGTATAGTGATGTGTGGTGTCCAATTTCAAGCTACGTATCCTATGAGCGAGCAGAAATATTTTTACGAATTTAGGTCGAGGTTCCAGTGACTAGCGCGTATTTCTTTCGACCGTTTCCCAAAATGGTAAAAAGCGGCGTAGTGGGCCACCCACCCCAATCGTCTTCTGCCGCGTGGATTGACGGTCCCCTTGGATACCAAGTTGTTGAATGGATCGAAATGCATCACTGGGGATGCACAGACGGGTAATCCGAGTTGCAGAAGGACCATATCTATCTGCTTTTCTCGGCATGTAGGGTACGGGAAAGAGGCATTCGGACCGAAAGTCGTGTACTACAACGGATCGAGCCAGATGAAAGCAGTTGTGACGGCCCATATAGCTTACCAGGAAGTATTAGAACGCACCTGATCACCGAAGACCTCTCGACATGCCTACAACCCGTCAGACAAAATCTCTCTTCCCAGACACACAAAATTGAGCGATATCGAGCAATATCCTACAATGAAGAAGGAGCCGGCAACCAGGGGACTAAAGCGGTAGTGCAAGACACATAACAAATCGTGCCAAAAACGGGTGCAGAGTTCCAAGTCGGCACCATGCATAGGTAGATTGCTATAGCAGTCGCCAGGTTGTGCGCCCGAGAGCTAGGGTTCGATGTTCTCGAGGGCTCCAGGACCCATGGAAAACACATGTCGAGCCATTCGACAGACCGGAACGCTTGTGAAGAACCATATGATTATAACAAGGCCCCAAACTTGGGAATCGGTGGAGAATTGGGCGAGGGACGGCAAAAAGACGAGCCAGATGGCCGTTCGGAGATAAGAAACCGGGGATCCCACGCCGGCGTCTTGGAGAAAGCCGGCCACAGCTTTTGATCACCGGATCACTTTGGCTCCAAATTTGACACACAACATCGTATTCCATCCTCCAGTCGCAAAATACAAAGGTTCTACATCGTGGCATGCTGTATGATGCTAATGGCCCACTGCCTAGTTCGGCCCGGTAGGCAGTCGAAAATAGTAAGTAAAAGAGCAAATCGGGGGATTCAGGGAGGGACACGTGCTGGCAATGGGTGAATACGCGCTGGAAAGCTGGGACGAGTGAGTCGGGAGGAGACGTGTGTCATCTGAATCGACTTGATACGATCATTAGAAACGTCGCACCAACAGCGAAATGAGCGCCCAGGAAGAAAGGGAAGTCAAGCGCGGCCGGCCGAAGAGAGCAATGTGAGAGTGAACCGCGAGTGGAAGACGTACATCGGAATCATGACGACGACTCGGAAGTAGGTGAGCGAGTCGACAATAAGAATGCACTACAAACTGGGGGAAAGCACCGACACTGTCGATTCCTTTGAACGAGTATTTTGGCAGCGACCTGACCGATGAAAATATCAGATAATTAATGCCGAACACAAGTACAAAACAAGGGGAACGAGGGGATAAATGGGATGGGGATGGGAAAATGAAGTACGACAAGTCCCTTGACGTTCTTCGCCAGGAATGAGCAGAGTGCGCTCGTAACCGTCCTAAAACCAGTTTGATTAGTAAAAAAATCAAGTGAGGGTGTGTGAGGCATACCGACGAGTAGATCAAGGCGAGGCTCGCACCTGGGAAGGTGTCCAACCCCTACCACGTCCGACGAAGTCGCCGCGGGATGGAGGGGCACCGCGACCAGCGGGGGTGGAGACCCCGCGTGAGGGACCTGGGCCCCGCTTGAAGGGAAAGGGAACTGAGCCCTGCTTGGAGGGGAAGAGAGGGGCTGGGTTACATATGTTGTTGATTAGAAAGGCATTGCAGCGGGAGGTCGGTTGAAACACGCACCGTCTGTAACTTTCGCATGATCCGCGAATAATGCAGCTGTGGCCACGGCCGCCGAGACCGCCGTTGGGGCGCTCTCGGTTCGTTGGCGTTTGCGGGAGGGGATAGAGTCGACGGCGGAGGGTGGTTCTGAAGTAAGTCGGTAAGCGTCTGCGTTGGATGTTTACAGCTGGACTTACTGGTAGCAGGATTCGAGGTAGCGGGTTGCGATACGACAGTGAGCACAACGCCCGGCGCGGGTACAGTGCCACTCGCGGGTACTGTGCCGCTTGCAGGAACGGTGTCGCTCGCAGGAACAGTGTCGCTCGCGGGAACCAAGGTCGTAGGTTTCGCAGGGACGGGGAAGGGGTGGGGCTGAATATCCTGAATCATGCGATGCAGATTCTGCACGATTGACCTGCGCTCCAACATAATTGCGTGCTTCTCCGCCTCCAAAGCCGCACGCTGAGTCTTGATAGAGTCTTGCTCCGTCGCCAATCCTGCGCGCTGCGTCTTGAAAGCGGCTTGCAACTTGACAAGCTCTGCGCAGGACAACTGTACCCTTACAGCCATACTGTCGCGGCCCTTGGTCGCCTCGTCTGCAACCTTTCGCAGGTCGGCGATCGTGGTACGGTCCCGTTCAGCGGCCGCTTTGAGGGCAGCTATTTCGTCCCTGAGTTCCTGGGTCACAGAAACGGGGACCATTGGGGGCTTGGGTGTAGCCAGCGCGGCGGTGAATGCTCGTTGCGCTTGCTCGAGTGCCTGTGCCGCGGCCGCGTAGGGGTCACCTTCGACGCTCGCAGCAGCAACATCCACGTCCATCGATTCTACTTTCGTCGTTGCGTCCTTTCCTGCCGGTTCCTTGACCGGGTTCTGAGGAGCCGTCGACATTTTGGCGTGTAGTCGAGCAGCTTCGGATTTGGAGGAGATGGGAGAGGAAAAGGAGGGATTGATAGGATCACCGTCCGAACCTAACAGCGCCATCCAATGCACAGCCTCAAGGGGTCGCTCCTGGCTTTACATATAATCAAGAGTCATACGTAGTTAAGCCACAGTACTAGTGTTACCCTAGCCTGTGAGCCTCAACGTCATTAAACAATTCGCAGTGCTTTGTATATGTCGAATTGCTTATTTTATTTCAACTTACTAAGTACTTTCAACTCCAACCGTGACGGAGCAGTGGTTGATTCGGTTAATCGGGGTCGAAAACGGTTCAAACATGGTCCAGGATAATCAACAGTGAAGCGACACGCAGCAAGAATTGCGCGTGCAATAGCTTGGGACAAACGGAAATTGATGTTAGTAGGTTCGGGAAGTTGAACCTCGTTCCATTCAGGAAAGCGCGGAACTTTGAACTTCCTATACACTCGGTGCATATGACTCTGACTAGCTGTGGTCTCATCTTCACTCGGTTCTGAAATTCGGCCCAAGGCGAACCTTCAAGTTGATTTGCAATTATCGACACAACAGGGGACTGGACGGCTGAACGGAGCGGGGGTTTCAGATCTGCAGGCAATTGAGTCATTTAAAGCGCAGATCGGGTTGGATATATTCCATTCACATGCAAGGGAGAAATTACATTGTGACACATTTTCCTAGTCACATGAACCCGATGTTCAGCTAGCATAAAACCGGTCATTTGAGCGTTGGCTCGCTCGGAGGACAAGTTTGCCACAATGACGACTTTAACGTGAACTGGAGCTTCATTTTGTGAGTGGTCGCACCCTATCCGCTCCATTACCCGTCAAGTCTCACAACGGAAGGAACAAGCAAGTTAAACACATAGGAGTGGCCCCTCATCCAACAGCCATATAAGCACCTCGCTTGAACGCTATCCATATGCTCTTCCTCCCACTCAACTCCCTTTCCCTTCCCACACCCGCCCCAAGATCCCTCGGGGGAGGGCTTCCACCGAACGCACCCTCCATCCTTTCCCCCACCTCCCAATCGCGCCCGTCGGCCTTCGGGCCCACCTGGAATTGAAGCACGAGCTACGTAGTACACAGGCAAGTTATTTTACTATGTTCATTCTCTGCCGGTCATCATGCCGCCATGATTTGGCATCATTCCGAATTGATGGTACCCAGCAGCGTGACAACGACGTGACACGCCTGTCGCCCACCACCACAACCAATTCTGCCAGACCTCGTTCCGACGTTTGTTGGGCCCTTTATTTCCAGTCATTTATGGCCCTAGAAATGCCGGCTGTGGGCAACTCGCTGAGCTGCAGTACCTGCTGCCAAATTTTCGCCCTGTGCCAGTCAAGAATGAAGAACCTTCGTCCTCGTGCGTACAGCACCCTTGTCAGGGAAAGGTCCAGCACGTTCAAGGCACGTTCTGAATTTATATGACCTGCAATTTACTAACGGAATGTATTCAGGCTACCTATCTTCCGGAGAACGCGCCATAATCCCGATTCTTTCTCGTGCTGGCTCGCTCCATTGATAGTCACATTCTCAGCGCATTCTTTGGTCCACCGGACCCAGCTACCTGGATCTTTGAGCTTTTCTGCACAATATCTACCCACTGTTCTTTTGGCGCTCTGGCGCATTCAAGGCGCATTCATGATTTGCCTGCCTTTTCATGTCGGCAGAACTACGAACGTTCATCGGGCCTTGGCCGGATATCACTGCGGCGTACGATCTCCGCGAAGCTGGTTCAAGCCAATAATATATGACTGTGGCGTCGGATATCGGCAATCCTTTTTCACTCCTTGTTTCTACACTGGGTCTATCACACCTTTCTGCACTTCGTATCAAAACGCCCATTTGCCTGCCTCCGTGTCATTCGTCAAGTACAGTTTCTGCCGCGTGCCGACTCCACTCACTGCCGCACGGCGAGCATCATTTAGACTTCACTGTTTCTGGAGCTGGTTATCAAGGCGCTCGAGACCACCTTTGCCTAAATGGCGTGCGCTCCATCATTTGCTGGACCATCGTTTCCGAGACGCCCACTCCGTACGTGGTGAATTTCAATCCACAATTGAAAATCACTCAACACAGACAAAGAATACCACTCTCGGCGTCCCTGTAGATACTCATCCCCGAGATCCGTCTGGAGATGGTTCCTGGGTGTTTTGTTATTCACAGCGCTTATGTGGCGCCGCTCATCAAATGACCAACTGGGCACTGTCGGGGATAGAGAGTAGATGCTTACACGGGCTACCCAAACCCTCGAAGCCCCGTCCTCCTTCCTCATGGCCTCGAAAGTACGGCGGGTGTCCCATCTGTATTTACTTCTTTGTGAATGCACGTATGGGAGTAATACTGTGTCATAATTACGGTCCAAAATGCACCACCTGCCGCACATAAACACACAACTTGAATGACAGTGTGGACAAAAAATACACACCATGTCCACACAAATAAATTCACATCCTGTACCTAACTGAGAAATATACACAAGACGCCCGCTTGCAAAAAATATACACGTCCCTCCACCAGAAAAAGAAAAAGAAAACCCCGGAAAGTGTATGATTTTTTTTACACAGTGCCTGGTCGTTCATTCAACAAGAAGGCACCACATTGTTGTATCACGGCTCCAGTACTCGCTTCTTCTTGAGGTGGTGCTTGACGGGATCTTCGACTGAGGCAGACGTTGGTGCAGGATCAGGTTGAATTCAGGGTGTACTCAGTTGAATTGACTCGCAATGTCCTTCCAGTCATAAACCTGACTTTCCATTAGGATTTCTGGTTGAACCACCTGCGAGTTCATCACGCTTGGTCCGCACCTCGCTTGGATTATTTCCTCCGCTCACTGGACCATTATTGAACCTCTGCCATTCACCTCCCTCCCAGCTGGCACGGGTTGATGATTTTCTCAGCATTCAATCGTGGCGACCTGGTTCAACCTTGGTTGAATTTGATGTCTCCCTCGATCATCATTTTTTGCTTGGTTGAATGTTCCTTTCATACTATGCCCTCAGTCAAGGCGACACCTGGCCAGGGAATGATTGATTATGGGTCTCGCGGTGACTGCCTGGTTGCTCTTTGCCTGTTCAGTTGTTGGAATCCGCATGGTTCAATTGAACATGCGATGGTGTATCATGCTTTTCAAGCTGACTGTGTTCAATCCACACCAAACCACATCCGGCTCCTGGATCCAACCTGCCCAGACAGAGGATGAGAATATCAGATGGACAAGACACTTCCCACTACTCCTTCACGACTACGCATAAGACATGACTGCACCGCAACAGTGCGGACGGCCCGGTGGCAGGGACAGTCACATTGGAAGAAAACATCTGATGTGTGTATTATTCTGGAGCAGGCAAGCGGTGTAAAAAGGAGTCTCTGTGCAGGTGGTGAACAAATTCCTAACTTACATCATGAGTACATCTTGGACCAAGCGGGGTTGCGTTGTTTTTCCTCAACTGAAAGTGGTGCATTTTTCATTCTGGAGCAGGCGGTGACTTCTGTGCACGGGGGAGGGGGTAATGTATTATTGCAATGAGATGTATTGAACCGGCGAAATTTTGATGAAAATAGTCAAAGGTGTGCGCCAAATGATTATGACACAGTATTACAACCATATGCACGCTATAGATTGATCATCTCCCAAATCTTCACAGAAGTACTGCGCCTGCCTTCGACGTGTTGGCACATGAATCCAATTCGTCTGCGCAGCAGTGACGCAAGCTACCAGGCACTGGTTCAACTTGGGAAAGATCGGACAACGGCGGCGCTTTTTCGACGCCCCCCACCCGATGCCACGTGGCGGAGGGGTTTATTTCTGAACGTTCTTGGCGGACGTAAACCCTGGGTAGCTGATGCCCCACAACTATCTTTGACCGGACCCAACCAAAGCAAGGGCCCAGAATCGACCTTGGTTAGTTATCTGGCACATGTTCACTAAATGTCAACTGATAGAATGCGATAGTGGAGTGGGAGAGCGTGCAGTCTGATTTTCCTGGAACGTCAGCTGTGGCTCGTTTGCGCACAGGTGAGCACGCCTCAGAAAAGGAGAAATATCCACTGCTTGTTCGGGAACCCTCATGGTTGCCGCAAGTTGCAACACACACAAAGGGACTCTACACTCACCCACATCGCGCTCTCAGATCTGGATGTCCCCATTTCAAGGCGCTGGCTTATTTATGCTGCGCTATGCTAGGACGAGGCCAGCATGCCTGGTCGCGTGGTACCTATATGGAGTCGGCGTGATGTCAGATGTCTGCGGGGCAAAATATATGCGCTGCCTGGACCTCGACTAGAGCGCAGTTAGAGCGCGGACACGAGAGTAATTGCGTGCAGCATGACCCAGATATATTTTGGTCTCGCTGCGCGCTGTTCTGGTATATTTGGGGCGGCGTATTGTGTCATCGGCCGCCTCGAACCCCACCAAACGCGGCAGAAGAAGGTGAGAGGCTTCTCAGACGCTTGAGAAGTCGAACGCGAAGCTCACGAGATGCTCGGATAACGCCAACACCGATAGAGTCTCCTGAACACACGGAACACGGATACAAGACTCTTCAGCAAAGAGCAATCGAACACAGGGAAAGACAACGTGGACCGCCCTATATTTACAAGTGACTGACTAAGGTCATCCGGATATCTCCTGGACGAGCTACTTTCCCTGCCGGCCCCGACGTTGAAAATTTAACTGTGAAACTATTTTCCTGGTATCAATGCAGCCCGTCGACCAGCGCCTCGCGATGGCTGCCTATGGTTCCAGAAAAGTGGGCCCTCTGCCTCGGTACTACGTCCGCAAACTGAATAGGGCTGACAGATCACTCGCAGTTGCTAGCAACCACCGGTTCGGGACCACGATTGGCGCTCTGATAGCAATTTTGGCAGGGATCGCCCGGAGATTCTCAAAGGTTTTAAGCCACGGTTCTGAATGCCCTCGTGACTGGCGGATTCAGAGCGGTTGAGGGCCACCGTCTATTGAGTCCGGCCTTCATTTAAATCCCTTTCCTGTCTGTGTTCATCGTACTAACACCCTTAACCAATCACATTCATGATCCAAGCCACGCGATGGAGCGGGCCGTCCCAAAAAGAATGAGACTCGACCGCGGAGGACAATTGCGACTATTGTGGCAAGTGCAAATCGGGGACTCGCGCATCTGGGCTATCGGAACAGGGTCCCCGACAGATTGGGTTATCCCAGTTTTAACGTTACGATAGGCCGCGGCAAATCGAACCATTGTGACATATAAAACCATCGGATGTCAATTTCACACCAGAGTCCAAGCCCCTCCTTTGCGCCACGCATGCCAGTCCGTTCCTCTCCACCACCGGTGTGTGCAACTCGTGGTCTCTTGGCCTGCCCCCTTTCTGACGTCCTCAAGACCAGCAGAGTGCGAGGGCAGCCTGACTGGGTACGATTTTATAATTGAACTCACTAAGCCAATTCACTGACGCGCACTCCGTACAGTCCCGACTGAATATCGGAGTGCGCATGCGGACGCGTTCTTGGATCGGCGGAGATTAATTCCCCTCCACAGGGTCCATATTCAGCACCCTCGCCAACATCCTATGTGAATACAGATTTTACTTTACCATTTCCGGGACTCACAGTTCTATCAGCTTCCATCTCCTGCACTGCACCTCGTACGTCGTGAACCTTTCTCGAAGAGACGTGTCGTCATCGTATCCGCCTTCCTCTACAGCTTCAGGTATTGCAGTGCATCTCCAAGCTCTCCGCGTCTAATGCTAGCCTTTTAAGCCACCACCTGCCCCACGCATCCCCACCATTCCCCTCCCTCATGTATGGGGTGGGCAGATCGTTCTCGTTCCCAATCGCGAGCCATTCCCTATCGACCTGTTGGGCAATCTAGACCTGGAGCTGTTGACACGAGCCATCGGTAACCACCGTATCCCGCCGCACTCGACCATTCGTGTGCTGCCTACGGCCCGCGATCGCTGCCTCCTTCAAATCATCTCGGGCGACGCGCCAACGACTCCAATCTCCTTCATCCGTCGTCTCCGCAGACTTATGCGTGCCCCACTATCTCTCCACGTCTTTCGCTCGGAGCTCCCGCCCGAGACTCAGCAGGCCGTACGCAGCTACTTCCTCTCGCGCACAGAATCCAATGGGACAAGGCTGTGGCAGGATTTCCTCAACGGGCATCGGGATCCACAAGGCCCGACAGGGGAGGTCCTCTTGCAAGGCCACCTTTTCCTGTGGGGCTTCCGGCAGGATGGCCATGACTGCTGGGTGGTGGATGTTGACGCGCCACAACGCCGTGCCATACATCCACCGCCCCTCCACTACAGCTATTAGCTGTTTTTTAATATTTGATCTTGGATCCCGTTTCGTCCAGTGTGCTGTTACACCGCGCCAATTATAGCTTCACGTTTAATCGATGTAATTGTTCTGTTTGCCCCTGGTTGAATGTACGAGAAGAACTTCGCTGACACTGCACCAATCTCTTCGCGTATCCCTAAGGATCAGTATCCGTAACGTCCCAAGTTCAGCTGCGCCGTGTTAGTACAACCAAAATTATCCAAACGACTGTACTGAGGTGTACTCAGTAAGCGGCAAGTCCTGACGGGCAGGAGCGATACAGAAGTAATTGAACACTGAGTTTGCACTGAGTAGATGAATCTCGTTCAAACATAGCGCGTTGTGACCCCGAGGTACGCAGCTTTTCGACCTTTCACCGTAAACAATACCCTCGCCGACCAGAGATAACACGCCACTGATCCCCATCCTTTACAATCGGCCGACGCCAAACGGGCCGTTTTAATTCCGCCTCAGACAAGAGACAAAAAGTTTTTTTGTTTGCAATCATTGAGTCGGGTGTGTGTCGTGATTCCCGTCGGACGACGAACTCCGCCGCCGCGCCTCAGCGCTTGTTTAGGCACTTCGCCCAACGAACCCAGATCAGGATTCTCAACACGATCTGTGATAGGGGCCACAACGGCCCGTATATTTTCCATCTTTGTGCTATGTTTCGGGCAGCCGGGTGATGGTTGAGTTTTTTTTTCCCTGTTACCGTGGGAAATTGCCTTTTTAGGCCTGATTGCCGACGGAAATTTCCGCCGCCCCGCCCAAGTCTTCAATAAAACATGGGGTGTCGCATGAGAAACACTTATATTGGCAGAGGAGCATTGTACAATGTATTTAATCAACTTAGTAGCATAGAATTGTCAAACAAACTGTCTGATGTCAAATTTGAACAAGGATACGAACAAATGTTGAAGTTGAATTGAACAGGCATTGCGCTACAAATCTACATTCAACACTAATACTTACAACACTTTGAAGTAGAACAAGCTGGGCATACCCATGCCTTCATGTAACGCTGGCCTGAGAGGCAATCACGACCGACTCAGTTTCATAAACACGACGTGTGCGTCCCGATCGAGTCTTCTGCCCCGGAACCACGGCTCCCAATCTGTCGACCGGTTCTGCGGATCCCATACAAACATTTGGGCACTATCCTCGTTGATGGGCGCTTTATCGGCCACAAAAACATCGTGGAAGAAGAAGAGAAGTATCGGGACAATGCCTCTGCCAAACAGCTGCAACTGACAGATTTGGGTCGGAATCAACCGGAAAGGTGGTCGCGGCACCTTGAGCGACCGTAAATCACTCTGAAGGACCGTTCCGTGCTCCTGGCAAGCTCAGATCCCAGTTTCTGGTTGTTTCCGGTGCAAAAACTTTTGACCCACAAAAGTTTTTTTTCACCACCTCGCCGACCCCTCCCCCCCATACCCCTGTGTCGGCTATTCTTATCTCCGTCCCCCCTTGCTTCCCCGTCCCTGCCGCACTCGGCAGAGATGATTATCACCGGTGAATAGGCGAGCAAAGTGGATGCAAAGCATGCAAAGTACAATTTAAATGAAAAATAATGAGTACATTGCGCGTAGCTACAGAAAATTACGAGAAAACAAACTATCCTAGAAAAACAAGTGGGGGAGTGGGCCAGGCGGCACAGCCGGAGGGTCTGATGGACAGTGAACAGGGACAATGCTATGCTATGTGGAAGATACAGATGTGAGGTGCGGTGCGTCGAAGATTCTGGGTATAATGTGGATGTGAAGAAAAGAGTCGGGGTGTTAATACAATACAGTAAGGTCCTTGCGACCTTCGTTGGCCGAGCGGCAATCCCAGCGGTGAATCACCGAGATTGATAGGCTTGACGGGGAAGGGGATCAACCGTAGCAACCAAGGCGTTGTCTTGGTTCAGAGCGAGCATCCACAGGTTGCGCTTTCCATCCAGGAGGTCTTCACCTGTCGGGACGCCAAGGTCCATTGCCGCATTGGCAAACGCATACCAGCGCCGCTGTCCGTGGGACCCGTGTCGCGAAACGAAATGGGCGCCGACATGCAGCCGTGCATCCGGTGCCAGGCTGGCATAGGAAGGAAGCTTGGAGTGGTAGAGGAACTGAAGGAACTGAACGAAATCCGCGTAGGTCATGGCGGTGGCTCCGGTTCTGACCTTGAACAGACCCCGGCGGGCAACGTCCTCCACGCGTATACACTGCGTTCCGACCCCCTGTAGACCCAGCGTAGTCCGAGGCATGTAGACTGAGGTAGTTGGGGCGTAGACCGACCCCTCTGTCTACGTCGGATTCCAATGTTGGTCTACGTCGGATTACCCCGGTAGACGGACGTAGACCCAATGTAGTCCAAGCTGCACTGGCGTAGTCCGAGGGATGACAGTGATTTTTTCAGGATGTTTACTCGATATGTTGCCAAATGCTGGGCCCGGTCTACGTTGGTCTACAGAGGTAGTCACATGTAGTCCGACGGTAGCCGCAGGTCAGTCTACGGGGGTAGACGAAGCTCGTCCGACGTAGCCGAAGCTCGTCTCAGCATCGGTCTACTACCCCTTGTAGACCCATGTAGACCCATGTAGACCCACGTAGACGAAGCTCGTCCAAGGGTAGTCGGGGGTCGGTCTACTTGGGGTCGGAACGCAGTGATAGTCGTGTACGGAAGGATGGGCTCGTACATGGACAGCATTTGCAGCGGGGGCAGTTCGCGCCGGGAGAGGTCGATGGGGAAGATGGCTGGGATTTGTAGCTGGACGGAAGTTTGTGGATGCAGGGGGACATATTGGATGTACGGAGCGGGTGGACACTGGACAATGTTAGCAAAGCCCCAACTCAGGCGTGCATTCAATGCTCACTTGGTTGTAGTACTACCACCGCCCATGATGAGAACGGTGAATGCCCCAAGGCGATGCAACGTACCTGATATCCCCGGGATACCATTACCTGTGCACACTGCATGTCAGCACTCGGTTTTCCAGAATAAAAGGTTTACCTACGGGTCCACGCTGCGCGGTGAACTGCGGCTATGGGATCCAGAGATAAGTCGCGCGAGCAGGGAGGAGGTCACAGTCCTCACCACGCTATGGATTTGTATGGTCTTCGAAGACAATGTCAGCTTGGGCACGTATAGCTTCACCGAAAGCCTTACGGTAAGGTCATCTCCGCGCGAAGCCGACATACTCTGAGCCCGATGTCAGTTAGAGGTGTGATTGATTGTGCACCGTGTGGACGCACGTAGGTCCACTGCGTATTGGCAGCCATCGCGACAGCGGAGAAGGGAGCAGGGGGTAGGTGTAATCAAGAAGGGAGCTTGTGAGGGTGAGTGAGCGGATTGGGAGGGATGAGCGACAACGACTTGACTCAGAGGACGACGTCGTATTTATACGTTCGCTGCAGTTGATGGGAGGCGAACTAAACGGGGCCGGTCTCGCGTGGACATCCGGAGGGGGACGAGATCTGTAGAATCGCCGGGACGATCTCGCCAATCCTCGAGGCAAAGCCCGTCGATAAAATGGAATCGGAGGGGCCGATCAGAATGCCCTGGAGATAAAATCTGGAGATAAGGCCATATATGGGTCCGGTCATGGCTTCTTGATGCCATTCCGGTGACATGCGTGTGGACAGTTGCGAATGGAGGCTGACCGTTCAGCCCGAAGGTAGCCGAAGGCGAGGGGAAGCAGCACAGGCGAGTCGCCTAGTGAGTCGGAGACGTCAGTCGGTAACTTGATCTACTATGATGGATCTTGGCGGGCTCGATTCTCGATTGGGCACCGAACTGTGGGGTCTCTATGTGCGTTCTTGGACAAGGACGAATCTGAACTTTAAAAAAAGGGGGTACGTTGTCGATTAAATGGTGCGGCTTGGCGTATTCCAAGAATGCGATGAATTCTAGCCGTTGGCGCGATGAACAGCGCCTTCAGGGCGGGAACATCGCATATTCCGAGTGTCTTTTGGCAAAGAAAATAAATATTAGATGTCCAAGGCATTGTGCGAGTGGCTCACCAAGGGAGCGCCGCTGAGATACAGCGGGTTAAAACATAGGCCGTATTCCCCACAACCGTGCAGGGCTCGCCCTTTGAAGTTATTCCCGACGCATGGGTCCATGTGGGCGTCCGGGCCGAAATATACCGTGAAGTGCACTGGAGAACCTGTTTATGTCTTCGTGAGACAACGGTGGTTTCATCGAGAGGATAGGACCCCCAATTAAACCTCCGAGGAGGAGAAGTCAGAAGTGACCTTCCGCACGGGAATTCGGGCATCTCCAACAATTTGCACCCCCTAATTGCGGCCTTCTTCTAGAAAAGATCGGGAAAAACATCACCGCCATCAGCGTGCTGCGGAGTTTCGCGGAGGCAGCGCATGGTGTGCACAGAGCGGAAATGCCGCCCAATAGAATTCATGCTCGCCGATCATGGTCTAGTGCTGCAGATAACCATCAGCACTCACCCTCGAATCAGTCGATGTCTCAAAGTCCGACATAGCGAGGCATTTTTGCGCCTTGCCTTGGTTACGGGCGAACAAATGTAGTCCTGTGCTTCCGCCGCGGCGCTGCTTCATCATAATCGTAAGCACTTGTGCTCGGTATGCGGCTGAAGTGAAATGCCTACCGTCGAACAAGAGCATCTTGGTCCGGACGCACTCAACGGGTACACACAAGGAGGAGGTACCGTCATCGTCCATAGTTCATGATCCATCGAAGCGGGGTCGAAATAGCACCGTGGCCGCCGTAAACACCAAATGTAGAGTTTGCGGGCCTGCTCCTGAGATGGAAATCCGTTCGTCCCGGGATGCGGGCGGGTCGGGTCTCTCGGCAAATTTGTCACGTCAAAGAGCCATCTGGGGTGGGAGGACATGTCCGACTCACCCATGGCTTCTCCGCCAGATCAGGAGGGATAAAATCGAGAATCGAGATCTGTACACCCTCCGGAGTCCCATGGACGGCGGAGACAGTTTGTGACAATGATTGAAACGGCATATAGATCCATGGTGATTTAATTTTGCGTAGCTCGAGAATGGAAGAGAAGCGCACCGCTTGAATGAGTGAGGCTGTCCGTTTGGCGTGTTACTCGCACACTGATGCTGCACTGAGGGGAACACGGATCCTGGGATACTGGCGGACCGACGGGCCGCCCGTTGCTTTCGGAAAGGTATCCGAGGGGATGAACCGGTTTCAAAGGTATACAGGAGGCCATCCTGATGCGCGGATCAGGGTTTGTTTGTGGAAAGAATCCGAACGCACGGAATGTAAATTGTCAAATCGGGCGAACACAGCAGCTGTGGTGAGTTCAATTTGGCCCCGAACGATAGCGAAGCACGTACATGAAAAGACACAACACAACGTTTTTTGATAAACAAAAGAAATCTACGGTCCAGATCAATCTGCGAGTCGAACAGGACGTATCAGAGGAATACATTACCAGGGTTACTTCTGTTTGCAGTGCAAAGCAGTCCGCGAGTAATGATAGTGCTACAAGAGGGTGCCGTGGGACATTGAGGCGGCAAAATCGAATCAACCAGACAGGAATAGATCGGCGAGCTGAGTGCTAAATGATGTCGACAAGGGATCGCCACAGTTCACAGAGAGTTGAGCGAGGCGAGCCAGTGGCTGTGTATAGCGCGAGTCTTCCGGTTCTTGCAGCCGTCAGGCCAGAGTTGATCGCAAATACAAAATGGAAGGGGAAAGATCGCGGATGAAGCGACTCAGCGCTGAAGAATTTTCATCGAAGTAATTGTCTCTGCGCGCTGGACGAATGTCCGGCTCGAAGGGCCGTGATCTTCGCTGTGGACCCCGACTATTCGCATCTGCTAGATGAACGGCAGTAAGACCAGTCATGAAAGCGCTGACTTGGTGTTGTGTGCACAAATTCGTCCGGAGAAGGCAATGCATTCATCACTGCAGCTCCAGACGGTTCAGCCGTTGAGTAAATTCATGCAAGACGCACTTACTTGAAATCGTGTGGACTTGCGAATTACTTGCCAATGTCGAGTTTTTGCATGGTGGTGGCACTGGCAAGGTGGTGGTCTGCGTCAAGCGCTGTGACAGCGTGATTGTCACCAGAGGCACATGATCAGTCGCGTCGCGTAAAGGACCACGCATCGGCCAAATAAAGGTGTTCATCTTGCATTTTGGAGACTCGGATCGTCTATATTGCGAGTTCAGTTGGTGGCAATTTCCCGTGCACTCTTGAAAATAGTTCTCGAGACGGTTACAGCTGTTTGCAGAACTAATGACACTCATCAAAATTTGATGAATAAGAACAAGTTTGATTGCCTGGATTGCCGGATTGATTCTAAGCTCATCTGTCGCCCGATCTTGCTGAAAATGGAAGCGTTAGAAAGCGGTGAAGCAGGGCTTCAAGACCTCTGCCGCGTTGGCCGAACCAAAATGTGTAGCGCAACGGCAAGCCGCAAAAGCGGCCCCCAATATATTTAGTGAGGAGCGCGTGGGCTGAGCTCCCAACTACATACAATGTAGAGTAAGTTTTATCTGCTAAATGTCCGTTTAAAACCATAAAAATAAAAGGGAGTGGCGGGTGGGTGTGAAGAAAATGCGAGCGGGGCTCGAAGAGGGAGCGAAGCTCGTGGTGGGCGGAAGAGCGAGGCTCGACGCCGACAACCTGTCACCAAGTGATCATGTCCTGACTCGGCCTCCGCTACAACCGTAGCACCGAGTCAAGACCTTGGTGCCGAGCTGCCGGAGGGGCGTTGCCAATGAGCGGAGCTCACGTGCGATGGCGAGCGAAGCTCGGGAGCAGTGGGCAAGGGGAGTCGGATCGGCGGGGCCGAATCCGAAGGAAACAGGTTCGTCGAGCGCAGAGGCCTCCGAAAAAGCTCCTTACCCTTGGAACCCGCTTTTACTCCAACCATACCCGAAATACTATCCGCGTCTGCGATCCTTTGTTCCGTTTCGAGAAGAGTTGTCAAAGCTAACCAACAGCGCCATTGACCTCTTACCTTTTTGAGCGAAATGACACGGTCCAATCATGTCGCCACAAAGCGCGGTGGCACATTGTTTCCCGGGTATAAGTAGTGCAGCGCCCTCTGGGGGTAGCCCAATTTCCCTCGCCCTTCTTTTGACTTCCTCACACCAACAAGAATCAAGCTATGTCGAACAACCAACACTTGCACGGGCCCGGTATGCGAGGGGTGCGAGCGTCCGAATTTTTGAAGTTAGCTATTGCGGTCTGACAAGCCGCTCCGATTCTCCAGCGCGTAGTACTGTGCAATCCGGGTGTACCAGCCACACATGGGCAGCAGGCGGCCGCCGCCGCCGCGGCTTCCACCGATTATCGTTCAATGGCCCTTCAACAAGCGCCCCCGATGTCACCTGAATTGCAGGCACGATGGACATTGTTGCCACTGCCAGCATATTTACTGACCCTATCTGTCTCCTCAGGCCCTGCTGGCCCCATTTTACAATCCGGAGCCGTGGCCTCAGAAGGAAGACGCCAGAGACTTTTGGCACGGTGAACGACTTCTCTGTGTTCCCCTCGTCTCTCCGGTGCCTGCGAATATCTCCATTCCCTTCCGCCCCTTGTGCGGACCGGGAAAGGTGGGTGTTGCGCTCGCAGAGCTTGCGCTATCCAGGGGATTTCGGCACCCGCGCGACCACCTCTGGCGTATGTCACCCGGGGTTGCAGTCGGACAGTTGATCCTCACTGTCAGTATTTCCTGGGTCATCATCTTGCTCGGCTGACACCAAGTTCAAGTGGCCCACCTACCGGGCTAGGCTAATTCGCCGCGTCCGCCGTTTGGGGCCGCGTCCGCGCCGCGTCACATGGTAGCACCGCCGCGGCCCAATACCACATCGCCGCGTCGCCGCGTGTGGTCGCCGCGTCGATGTTTCCCATCGCCGCACACTGCCGCGGCACAATTTCCACCACCCCTCTCTCACATTACCGCTGCGCCCGTCACCGGGCACAACAGATTTCAACCAATCTTCAAACAAATAGGAGCGCCGCCACTCTAAGTAGTTTACGATGTATATACACCCAACGTGTGCGTGGACTGGTTTCAATTGCTCACAGTGCCTGTACACCGTAATTTCCCCCCCGCCACCATCTTACCCGCCGGCGCTAAATTCAGTTGCCACTATTTCACTGTCCGTCTGTCTTCTTCCACTATGTACTTCACAGTTTCATTACTGAGTGGTCAGTTGAGCGCTTGTACACCGTGAACGCTGCGTGTCCCAAGAAGGTTATCGCCAACTTCTCACGGTTCGATATTTGGCTCAACACCGTCCTCATTGCCTTCGTGGCGGCACTCCACATTCCCAATTTCCATGTAGCTACTTAGTAGCGACGGAGGAACAATTTCCGCCGCTGGTCAGTCGCTTGAGAAATTGCAGCCGTCTCTGAGTCTACACTCATAAACACCATGCATACCTTGAGTTTATCACATCTTGACTGCCTCGTCAGTGCAGAGTAAGGAAGGGAGCCCAAAATGTTGAACTGGATCATCGAGTAGAGATAGTTACAGCCAAGCTCCTCGAAAGAGAATCACAGGTGCTGCCCTCATTTGGTGTGTGGCGGCAAAATTCACTTACGCGAATGAGTTTTCATTACGAGCAAGTCTTACTTTGGGAAGATGCTTCAACCAGGTCGTACTCAACCAGATCAAGCAGGTGCCATAAGTGATTCCAGTTCAAGAAATGTGGAACCTACTGTGGGTAGTTGAACGTCTACGGACTCGGCCTTTGGGCTTCACATACCAGTGAATCTGAGACCAGCCTGGAACATCCAGTCAGTGCTGCAGATTGGAAGGCCACACCTGTGCACCATGGAGCTCTTTACCGTACCCCATGTGTTGTCACAAATATTGTTCTGGGACAGGCAAAGGGATTTTGCCCCAGCAGCGCCGCAGCGGCGTCTGCGGCAAATTCTGCCCCACATGTTAAAAGAAACTGACGGTGAAGCGTGGCGCTGACCTTTAAACCTCGTTGATGGATGGCGAGGAGCTCGATATCTACACTGTATCGAATTTGAGCCGAGTCTACCGTCGTGAGCGACGTTGAATTTGGGGCGTACCCGTGGTTGTGTTCATCGCCGCACCTGCACAGCCACGATACTGCCCGCCCTTGAACTCGACATTCGGCGGGTGTTGAGTGGGAATCAGGGTTGAACAACTTCTCAGGTATCTGTGAATCGATTATTTGCGCAAATTGGGTGTGTTCGGTCCTCATTTGTGTGTGCTCAACATTGAGCAAGCGGCATCGCATCGCCCGGATAAGCAGTTGTTGCAGACACCGTTCTAGGTTATATTATAGGCCAAAAATCATTCTGGATGAAGCTATTGTCCAGTTGACTTGGAAATTGGGCACATTCCATGAAAACATGGTGTACAAGAGACGCGCGGCGCGGCGCGGCGAACTGTCTCATCGCCGCGTCACCTATAACTTCTGAACAAACATCTTTGGGGTCCCAATTCAGGTTGTGTATCTCTCGTCTGACTGTGATATCTTGTTTTCACTCAGAAAATCCGAACCCAAAATTTCATTCATCGTTTTCAAGTTGCAAGCTCACAATGGCCGAATAGGGAATTTCTAAAGAACAACTGGTCTCATTGCTCTAAGTCAAGTGAGGTATCGAGATATCAAAGGGGTGCACTAGGCTTATTAGTCGCTGTGGCACAACTCTTGCTCAGAAGGCACTTCACAGTGAGTCGAACGAACTCCTTTGCCAGCACAGCCACATTGCATTCACCGTTGACTCAACCAAGACCCGCTCTAAGCTATTTTGTGGGCCACAAAATGTTCGGAGCAAAGCCCCGGTCTTATTGAGTCGTAAATTGGGTGCGGTCAAGTAATGATATGAGGAATGTAGGAGAGTCTAAGGAGTCCCGCGGTGCGACGCGGCGCACTGTCTCGTGCCACATCGCCGCGTCGCCTATAACCTCTTAATAAGCACTCTCTATCTCTAATTGGGTGGACACTCTACAACGGTGATAAGTTGTTTTCAACTAAAAAATCTGACCCCAAGATTTTATTCGTCACACTTGTTGCAATCCCAGTCATCGACCGAATAGGGAATTTCTGAACAACGACTGCACCAATTGTCCTGAGCCAAAGGGTTTATTGATTATATCGGACGGACGCACTAGGCGTAGTAGTCGCCGCGGCAGAGTTCAAGCTCAGAAGGTTCTTCACATTTGGGTGAAACAGCCTATTCGGTGTCTTCAACGAGATTGAGGCAAACCTCTCGAGCAGTGTTCATTGTGCCCACAGGAAGTCTTGGTACACCTAGTGCGTCCCTCTGAACTGTTCAATAATTCGTTTGACTCAGGGCCATCGGTCCAGTAGTTCTTCAGAAATTTACTATTCGGTCGATATCTGTGATGGCAACTGGGGTACCAAAAGAGAATTTGGGTTGGCATTTTTTGCCCGGAAACAATGTTACACAGTCGCACAACATTCCCCAAACCATAATTTGGATAGACAGAGTGGTGGTGCGAAAGTTTCAGGTGACGCGGCGAAGTGTCTGAGGAGACACTTCGCCGCGTCGCGCCGCGCGTGTCTTGTATTCCATATTTTCCTTGCCAAGGCCCAAATTCAATGTCAATTGGACAATAGCTTTGTCCAGATCAATTCTTGGCCCACAAATTGGCTCAGAATGGGGCTTAGTTGAGTTCAACGGCGACTGCACAGTGGCTGTGCTGAGACAGCGGCTTCGACCAACTGTAAGAAGAGCCTTTTGAGCATGAAAAATGTGACAGTAAGTATCAGGCCTAGTGCTTCTCTTTGATTTGTTCAATAATTATTGGACTCCGGGCAATCGGTCCAGTAGCGCTTGAGAAATTCACTATTTGGTCCATGCCCGGGATCGCAACTTGGGTACCTAATGAAAATTTGGGTTGGGATTTTTCGTGTGAAAACAATGTATCACAGTACTAAAATGTGCCCCCAACTGGAATTCGGATGGACAGAGTGGTTGCGCCAAAGTTATAGGTGACGCGGCGAAGTGTCTGACGAGACACTTCGCCGCGTCGCGCCGCGCGCCTCGTACATGCCATATATGACTTTCCAATGCTTATACTTTCGATTATTGGTTCAATAGCATTGAGCCGGCCCACAATTTGGCCCATAAAATTGGCGGCAGCGGGGGGTTGAGTTCAACAGCGGCTGCACAGTGGCTGTGCTGGGACTGGTTGGTTCGACTAACGCAGTGCTTTTGAGGATAAGTTGTACCGCAAGCGCAAAGCCTAGTGCGAAAATTCAATCTTTTGAAGGAATCATTTGACTCTGGGCGATTGGCCCAGCGATTCTTCAGAAATTCCCTATTCGGCCGGTGACTGGAATTGCAACAGGTATGATGAATGGAGAAGTGAGTTCGGATTTTTTGGACGAAAACAGTGTATCACAGTTGTAAAACATTTCCCAACTAAAAAATTGGGTCGACAGAGTGCTTGTTGCAAAGTTATCGGCGACGCGGCGATGTGACGCAACGAGACACTTCGCCGCGTCGCGCCGGGCGTCTCGTATATGCACTGTATAACTTCCCAAGGCTTACTCTGTGGATACTGAAGTCAATAGCTTTCAGCCGGCCCATAATTTGGCCCACAAAATTGCTGGCAGCGCAGTGTTTGAGTTCAACGGCAGTTGCATGGTGGCTGTGCAACGGCAGCGTTGAACACGACCGACATCGCGCCGCGCATCTGGCATGTACAATATTTCTATCAATGGGACTCATCGACGATTTCAATAGATCTTTGATCAGGCTAATTTTGGGGGCCATGAACTGGATGGGTGTGGCCAGAAGCATTACTTCTTGGGGCGGTGCGGCGTTGTTCGATATTCGCCGTGCTGCGCAGTGCGTCTCGTATCTGCCCTGAGTCGGCTCATAGGATGAGCTGAGGTGCTCAATATTGCAGTTCCTGGACCACGTTGCAAGCTGTGAGAGCTCGTGGCCCGGGGGAGATGTGTTGGCATGGCATTTGACTTCGAGCGTGCTATCATCTATGCAGTTCAACTTTGCTCGGTATTTGTTCAGTTGAATTCTGCGGGAGCGTTGTCTGCCTCATTGACGTTACTAGCGCACCAAGCGCACAGTTCTCGTGCTGCCACGGCGACTTCAACTCAGGGAAGTGACTGTATTATTTTAGGAGCCGGCACTGGCCTACGGGACTTGCAACTGCAACAATATGCGTAGTTGCGGCAGTTGGGGTAAGGCCGCCACATTGCTGCATCGATTATGCGTAGTCCCGCACATCGCTGCGTCGGCCATGAGCAGTCCGCCGCTCATCGCCGCGTCGACAATGACAGGCGCCGCGTCCTCTGGGAGACGTGCCGCGTCCCATTGTGCACGCGCCGCGTCCGAGACGTTGAGGCGCCGCATACTGCCGCCTCATGCGGCGGTGTCGCCGCGTCAAATAGGTGGGACGCGGCGAAGTCGTAGCCACTTCGCCGCGTCCCGCCGCGTCACTACTGCACCACTGCCGCACCACCGCCGCGTCAACTTTTCTTTCGACGGCGATAACTTCCCTGTAAGTGCCGCTATTCCCACTGATTCCTGCGCCATCCCCTGCACCTTCATCGTGTGCACATGCTCCACCATTACACTGTGGGGATATGGCCTCTAAAACAGGAGAACGGCGCGGTTCAAAATTTGAACCGCCGCGTCACCGCCGCGTCCCTACCGCGTCGCCGCCGCGGCAACCCTGACGCGGCGAATTAGTTTGGCCCGTTCGATTGCATGTCAAACTGCCGCCTGGCGCGACGGCAGCCATCGTGCGTTCTGCATGACATGGCAATTGTTTCATCACAGTAAGTCGTTCGTCCTCCGTGTTGCATCACTCTGAGCCTGGGACTGATTAATTTTCGTGAAGGACAACGTATCCCATTTGGACGCTTCAGTCGACGCGAAGAAGCTTTCGTCCGCTTCATTGTACACAACGACTATCTCGCGAACAAACTCACCATCCTGTTGAAGCAGCTCGCCTTCGTCCATCGTACCGGGTCTACCCGATTCGCCACCGTTTTCCGATACCTCGAGGGACGCTGTGCAATTAGCGTCGTCCCGCTGGAGGAGATATCCGACTCACGCAGTCTGGCAGAACGGGAGTATAAGCCGGGGATGGTGCACCAGGTTTATTTGCATGGCAGCCAGTGTGAGTGTCGGTGTCCCATGGGATCCAGAACGCACCAACGCGCGGTGGAGCATACTTTGCATATGCGTGCGTGTCCCATGGGATCCAGAACGCACCAACGCGCGGTGGAGCATACTTTGCATATGCGTGCGGAGAGCTCGGCGTTGATGCATATGCATCAACGCGAGGTAGGTTGAGCTACACAGAGGTAGATCGAGGACATCAATCTGCCTCGCTCATCTGGACTATATGCGATGTGCCTCGATGGGTTACAGAGGCACCGCGAGGTAGATTGAGGCACAATGATATGCAATCGAGGCGGTTGAGGCCGATTGAGCAGCTGAAAGACATACGATTGTAGGCAATAAAACAAATATATTTCAATTCTACTGGTACATCGGTACATATCCCCGCCGCAATCCCCGCCGCAATCCACCTGAGCCTGCCGCTCCTGCAGATGGGCTCGAGCCGCTCGACGGTATGTACCACGCTCGCCGCCGGTGGATGGACAGCACGCAAGGGGCCGCGAGGCGCTGGCGCTGGCGATTGGCGATGCACGGGGAGCCCAGCAGGTCAAGTTGTGCCTTGCGATATGCCTCAGGCGAACGGGCGGACGATGGTGGAGACACCGATGAGCGTCGCAAAGTTTGGTCCTGGGATATGATGTTAGCTCTGCGCAACTCGGAGTACGACGATCTGCGTACCAGCTCGAGTTCTGGCGAATTCTAGCCGTCGGCAACGTCGGCGGGCAACTGTAGAACAGATGAATCAGAAGAATTTTGCGCCAGATGAGCGACACATACCGTCCAATGGGGAAAATGTGCATCACACAAGCGACTGCGACTGCGGTAGACGATGTCAGACAACATGAGAAGGACAGGGCCAATAAACACACCTCACATCGAGCTCACATCTTGCGTTTGAACGAAGCTGAAGGAATAGCACCAGAGCAAGGCAGAGAATCAGCGGCAGGGCCAGACGAATTGACCGCGTCATAAGTAACACCGGCTGGAAGATACAGAGATGCTGAGAAGAGGCGACGGGCATACGCGTAAGCACGGTGCAGAGGCAGCGGCGGCGGGAGAGGCAGCAGAGGCGGCGACGGCGACGGCGACGGAGGCAGCAGGAAAATGGGGAGGGAGCAGATGATGGGGGGAGGAAAGAGCCAATTGAAACTCCGACATCGTACGATTTCTTTATAAGTGCGCACGGACCCGAGCTAAGTTAGCCGAACTAAGTTAACGCGTTAACCCAGCTCGCACCACTAGAAATCGGCCCAGTTACTGGCGACTTTAACTTAGTTTGAGAAAACATTAGGCATGTGTTTCTGAACCCAAAGTTTTCCTCGATTGGTTCTCGATATCTCTCGTTTCTCCTCGATTCCTCAATTTGCCTCAATCCACCTCAACCCGCCTAGCTGGACTTTTCACTGGGGTTGATGGACGGTGTAGTGCGCATCGCCGGGATACTTCGTGATGGTGTGGACGTGGAGCGCTTGAGCAAGCGGTGGCCGGACTTATTTGAGGAGCTGAGGATGTTGAGTGAGTTGGATATCAAGGAGACACATGGATGAGAGGTCACTGCAATGGTTATGGGTTTCCTCTGATAATCTAGACTCCGGATGTATCTATTATGTATTCGCTCCGACACCCATAACGTATAATCCTGTCTCACTCGCACATGGATGAGCTTCCATTCCTACTGGTGAATAGTCAGTCGAGTTAGCTAGAATATTTTCGCCCCTCTTGAAACGGCCTTTTTCCAATACGCGGTTGGTTCAAACGAGTGGAATAAAGAACAGAAAAAAATGACGATCCCACCCTCGCTGGCCGGGTTACTAAGCGGGGTGTAATATTCGGGCAAGCGAGATGCTTACAGTCTCCTCTGCGACGTGCGTTACTACAATCAGCAGAAACAAAACTAGTAGCAAATTGCACTGGAAAAAGAAAGTACCCATTGTTGATTCAGTAATGTCGCTGGCAGGAATCAAACCTCCCTCCGCCTCCCTCGTGACGATGTTGAGTGTGCCTGACATCGACCAAAGTGCACCGGTGCATGGTACCACAGCGGCTCGGATGTCCTACGAGCTGGGTGGAGACTTCACCTAGCGAAGATAAAATATCGCAGAGAAAGACTAAGACTCGCCAAGCCGGTGATATAAATATTTCTCAATATCTTCTAGCTGCCCGTCCGCAAAAAGGAGAGATCTGTCGTCTTTATGCCGCAGGAGGAATCGAACCTCCGACTCCCTCATTCTAATTCCCTTTTGATCACGGTGAATGTGGAGGGGGCGACCATCATGATCCACAGCGGCTTGGACATCCTGATCCTACTGGCAATTTACATAACTCTGCAAGACAAGAAATCGACGCCGATGCATAATGGGAAAGCCTGAGGGTATGTTCGAAAAATTCTAGAGGGTGGTCGGAACCCCGCGGTGGGACGTAGCGAATTTGAGAGATCAATAAACCCGGGAGGGAAAAAAAAGCGTTTACGTTGGAGCTCCATGCCGCTGGGAGGAATTGAACCGCCGACTCCCTCAGTTCCATATCTGTTGGCTCAAGGAATCGATTGACCACGGCGGCTTGTATCCATGGTTTATTCCCTAGGTATAAGTGGGTTTCAAAGGAAGAATACACCGAATGGGACTTCAACCAAGACGAAATCAAATCGAATATGAACAATGTTGTGGACGTGCCTTCTCACACGCGGGATTGAAACCTTGAACTAGTTAATGAGGAGAACGTAATGACACACTCCGCTACGGATAATCGGCCTCCGAAGTAACAGGATGTTCCGTATCTTTAAATGTTTCACGAATTTTTACATGGGTCACCTTTGTATTCTCGGGCTCAAGTCGTCCCGCGAACAGACCTTGCCAAGACACGGATCTTCAGTCCAGCCCCAATGGAGATTTCTGCAAGGTTTGTCGCCGCTAAACTGTGACGTAGCTGGGGAACAAGGAACAAGGATGTCCCGGTCTGGGGAAGAGTGAGTCAGCTTTTGGATTTGTGAGCAGCTTGGATTTATAACTCAACCAACATCGATTACTTTGATTGTTCCACCAAATCTCCCGGTACCCTGAAACTTACAGCCTTCTGTCGACCGTGTAACGCCTCGTAAGGCGGGCATGTTTTGAACCACCCGTTGAACTCGGGCGATCGGGTCCGAAATATTCGGTTACACCTCGGCTATCTTTCCATCACCGCCGTTGTATTTGACCGCCGGCAAAGTAAAAAGATAAGCTCTACCCTGAGAACGAGTCACCTTACCTCCCTCCATGTCTTCCACCATTCTCGACATCGCGCCCTTCCTCTCCCAAAAATCCAAGCTATGGACAGCCTGCGGAAGTGAGGACCGTTCAACCACGCCGTCGAGAATGCGTTGTTGACTCGAGGGTTGCAGTTCGCGGCCTGTTCCCGCTCGAAAACATCCCTGGGATGATCTCACTGCTCGCTGGTGGGTTCTCTCGTTGATGGATCTGATTCCACAATATTGATACAGCGAACTCAACCAGGCCGCCCGCATGCCTCGACATTCCCCTTCGAATCGATAACGCTGAACCTGAAGCCCGCGCTTGCGGGCATGCCCGCCCCGACCGACGGCGCCGACCCGTTCACCATCACGCTTGAAAATGACGAGTTGAACGAGGCTCTTCAGTTTGTCCCCCCAGTCAAACGTCGAAAAATGTGTTGTTTCAATTGATATCAATATTCATGCAGATACGGGCAGACCGCCGGCGTCGGGCGCCTCATAACCGTACGCGCTATTTCGTGGTTATGCTTCAATGTTTGCTTTTGCGAACTGACACGCGTTCATTCCAGTGGATCGAGGAGTTTCAAACCCACGTGCATAAACGCGTGCTGGACGAGAGCTGGAGCGTCACCATCGGCGCGGGCAGCCAGGACCTCATGTACAAGGCGCGTCCGACTTTTCAATTCTTAACGTCAATCGAATCGTTACCCTGACGTTGAGTAGGCGTGTGCGGCTCTGATTGACGACGGCGACTTTGTTTTAGTTGAGACACCTGTTTACGCGTAGGTTGCGTTGTTCGGGGCTTTTACGGTATCAGTCTTATGCATTCTTCTAGCGGCGTCCTTGGGTTCCTCACCCCACTTCCCTGCACGCTCATCGGTCCGTATTCCCCCCCTCTCTTTCTCGTAAACAATTATTCATTCACAATTATTCATTCACACCTCGTGCGTTCACAGAAGCCCACGCAGATGCTCAAGGCCTCAACCCCACCGCCCTCGAAGGCATCCTTGCAAATTGGGAGATAACGCACCCGGGAAAGCCTTATCCCAAATTTCTCTACACGATCCCGTCGGGGAGTAACCCCACGGGCGCGTCGATTCCGGAGGAGAGGAAGGTCGAAGTGTACGTTTTTTCTTTCTTCCTTTCTCCGTCTTTATCTCTTCCGTCTGCGGCCCATACTCCCTGGTTGAATTCAACACGAAATCTAACCTCGTTTTTCCAGGCTGAAACTCGCCAAAAAATACAACTTCCTCCTCCTCGAGGACGACGCGTACGCGTTCCTGTACTACGGACCCGAGGGGAAGCAGGCGCGGAGCTACTTCGCGCTCGAGGAGGAGGTGAATAGAGAGCGGGGGCGGGTTGTTAGGTGCTTTATATTTTTTCCTGTCCGAAATCTTCTTATTCAACGTGATGTTAATTCGCAGATTCGACTCATTCAGCAAGGTGCTGAGCAGCGGGATGCGGCTCGGCTGGATGACCGCGTCGCCGCAGCTTGCGTCCGCGGTGAATATGGTTACATCGAGTACCAAGTACGTTCTCCCCTCCTCCTCTCCCCCCTCCCCCACTTCATTGTTCATTTATTCGTTAAAATGAACGCCCTTTGTTAAACTTCTCAAAACTTACATGCTGCAACACATTGATCCATACTGATACCTGGGTAACAGCCTCCAACCCTCCTCCTTCTCCCAAGTCATGGCATACTCCCTGCTCTCACGCTGGGGCCCCGTGGGCTTCCTCGAGCACTGCACGGGCGTGGCGGCATTCTACCGCGAGCGGCGCGATGCGTTCGAGAAAGTCGCACGGACGCATTTGGAGGGGCTAGCGGAGTGGTCGAGCCCGGTGGCGGGGATGTTTTTGTGGGTGAAGGTGGGTGCAGTTCTGTTGATTTTTTGATCCGTTCGTTCATCGGTCATCCCACAGCCCCTCGTCCCCGCCTCTACCGACACCACCGCACCCCCGCTCACCGCCCTGCTTATCGCAAAAGGTGTCCTTGCCGTCCCGGGCACGGCATTTATGCCTCTCGGCGGGCCCACGCCATACGTGCGGGTCAGCTTTAGCGTGGTGGACGAGGAGCGGGCGGAGGAGGCGTGTAAGAGGTTGAGGGAGGCGATTTTGGAGGCAAGGGGAGAGGGGGCGTGTGAGAAGGAGAAGTAGTAGACAGAGAGGCAAAGGAGGTAGGGCAAAAACGCATTCAACTGCGAGAGCTCGGTTTAGAAAGGATCTCGTGTTTCTGGTGCCGCACGGAATATCCACCCAAGTCGGGACGAAATCTCTACAACGATCTACAATCTAGCAAGGACTCCATGCTCTGTAGCTTCACTGCCTCTTCTTTGGTCTGCTTTCTCAACAAAATCCCTGGGTGGGCGAAATTAAGTGTGAACATCGCCAGCACGACCATCCCGCCATCGAATATGTTGAAGTACACTTCCGTGCGGATGACTGGTCCGTCCCAGCCGCCAGTGAGTTCAATTACACGGTATACGGAGCTGTAGAAACAGCTGGGTCAATTTTGCAGGTAACTGAATGGATTTTGTTTTACGCACCGAATGACGAGGACGATTGTGGAAAACGCGAGCGCGGCGAGCATGACTTTTAACCGTCGGGTGAGCACGCCGCGTGGACTCGAGTTGGCGCGCACAGGTTTATCGCGTACGTAGCGCTGGGTGAAGTCCAGTGCGATTATGGAGAATATTATGATGACCGCTGAAGAGGCGTTGGTATGCAGCAATGATAATGAGACATTGGACAGAAATCGCACCGAACTGAAATCCTATCCCGCCCAGCATGACCTTCGAGCCCTGAATGGAGATGAGGTGGAATTCGTTATGAAGAACTGCAGTGATTTACTGCATTCGCGGCTGCGAGGTCGTTTGCGGCGGAGGCCTGCGCCCCGCCAATCGCCTGCACAACCAGTGCTGTGACATCCTTTGAATGGCTCGGTTGCTGAGGTACGTCAATGGAAATAAACTCACGCAGGGCAAGAAAAGAAAGGTGTCTGCGAACGAGCAAAATCAGTCGAATAGGGCACAAAGTGTCCGATAACGTACACCATCTCGGCGTGAGGTACGAATATTGAGTCCCCAGTTGCTGCACGGTCCGGGACATGGTCATGAACGTCGCGGCCAGCAAGGGAGTAGGCGCAAGGATTGTCGCGGTGATCCTTGTGAAAATTGATATTAGCGACCGGGCGGCCAAAAATGAACGTAAAGTCATACTGACTGGATCATGAACGGGGTTGAATCAATGGGCGACATAGAGGACCACAGTCTCCCCGTCCATCCTGCCAATTCGCCAAGACCGCATAGCGCTGCGGTCGGGAGGAGCCACCACGTGCGGAAGTGGATGGCTTGTCCGACGTGAAGGGCTAGAGGCTAAATATCAGTACATGTCAGGCTCGAAAGGACAGGGGGGAAAGCGTAACTCGTGCTGAGACCATAAAGAGCGAGGAAAAGGATGGCAACTGCCTGTTGAGGAACATAGCCGTATTGCGCGTCGTCAGCAGCGGTTGTTACATTATCGCGCGGGCCAAGTTGCGAGGAAATTTCGGCAGACACAAGTAGTAAAGACATGGGACAGAAGGTGAAAGAAGTGTTATGATACAAGGGGACCCTCTTCCCCCAGATTTATATGTGAGCTATGGCGGGTTTCAACCGCGCTGCCGTTGCTGCGGATTGGATGCGGATATTGACAGTTTTTTAATGACCACCGAACACCTGCCGGCCCAAGCATAGTCAGCACAGTGATCAAATCTCTCGGTGATGAATTGCGAGTGGAAGAGGATTAGGTTGTTAGTATGCGAGCGAATACATAAGGAATACAGATGCGGAGTCTAAATTATCAGAGCCAAACCATAACCGTCTTAGAAAGTGAAACCTCATCCATGCGTCTCTTTGATGTCCGACTCACTCAGCATCTTTAACTCCTCGAATAGGTGTGGCCACGTCTCGCTCAAGCGCTCCACATCTGCTCCTTCAGGAAGCATACCAGCGATGCGCACCACACCATCTATCACGGCCGGGCTGTCCGCACGCATATGTAAAACACGGTCGATCGTGTGGTGGTGGTCCCTTGAAACCGGCGGAGACGGACAATCACATCGACCGCCGGGCAGAAAGACCTGGTGCAGCATGCCTGTCTTATAATCCCGCTCCGTAAGGCCGCTGAAACGAAATACGTCCTCGAGTCGGATGATACCAATGGCACAGCGTCCCTCGAGATATCGGAATATCGTGACGAATTCCGTGGACTTAGTGCCGTGTACAAAGGCGAGCTGCTGCATGAGCACGTCGAGTTTGTTCGCTTGGTAGTCCCGCAGCATAAGGAACCGCATGAACGCGTCGTTGCGTTTGCCGAAGATTCCAGATGCGTCCGGTTTCCCTGCGAAAACATAGTCAGCATGAATCTTGAGGATGCGAAGATCAGGAGAGGACTCACCACAATGCAACGATTGTCTCTTCAAGCAGAAGGCGCGGTGACTGCCCTCGCACCAGTCCGCAGTTTGGCATTCAACGGAGCAGTAGAAGTGCGTATGGCAACCAGAACAGCGCTTGATCTCGGCGACTGGTATTATCAGCCCACACTACACATTGAAGGTCAGAACGAACGTCAGGATATAGTAGGCAGAGCATACCTGGGGCCCATCACATCCCTGGCTCCGCACATAGTCCGGCGACTCAAAATCCCCCAAGAGCCGAATACGCTCGGCGGCTAGCTCGAGAAGAGGGAGCCATTCCAAGTGCTGGGAGGCGCGCACGGAGTCCACGTTCGGAGGTCGGTCCCTGAATGCGCGAACCACAGGTAGGAAAGCCAAGGATCCGGGCAGAATATCACGGATGAATCGGTGAACATGCAGCCCAATCTTCCTTGCCCCGTACGGCTCGAGTGCCAGGAGCGTATCGAGCAGCCCAGTGTCCAACGCCGCTGGCAGGGATGGATATCCCGGCGCGCAAATTAGCACGGCCAAAGACTCGAGGCAGGCATCGAGGACATCATCGACCGCCTCCTGGGGTGTCCTGTTGAGCGGGATCAACACCTTGGTGAGCGCAGGCACGATGCCCGCATCGCACAACGGCAGAGACAGCTTCGAGGTCACCGCGTGACGCACAAACGTTAGGAGCCCGTCGAGAGCCTGGACCGCCGACGGCTGTAGCGGATTGCCGGCGTGCGCGGCGGAATGAATGTGCTGGATGGTGAGCTCCGCGACGGGAGCGATGCCACCGCACCCTTCGATGAAGTCCTCCAAATCGGACGGTGTCCATCGGGACACGCGCATGAATCGGAAGAGGCTTTCCATGCCCACGTTCAATGCCAGCCGCTCCATGGATGGGTCAAGTCCAGCCCAAATACGCCCAGCGAAGATGTGCGTGCCGGGCGTATTGGGGATGATGGGCGCGACGTCTTCGATCTCGAGTATCGATATCAGGCAGGCGCGGATAATTGTTTCCACGGGGTACTGAGGAGGCAGGAGGGACTGGTAAATTTCAATCACCTGGATCCAGCTCCACACGCGCGGCCAGACTTCAGCGTACACGCTCGCGGGAACAGATCGCGTCAACGTCAGGGCCTCCAGGCAGCGCAGACCAATCGACAACGAGGAGAGTGCCTCCGCGTCCGGAGCCACAGTGTCCAGCACGTCCGTGCTGGGGATTCGCACAGGATCGAGATTGGCGTACACGACTGGGAGAAATCGTGAGGAGAGGTCGGGCTGCAGCACGATGCGCCCGACGACCTTGGCCATCGCCTGCTCGCAGCCGTTCGCGGCAGCGGTGGCGAATATCTGTAGAGAAGGAGAAATCAGACGGTGGCACGACAGGCTCAGGAATATTACGCACTCGAACGGAAACGGGAAGTGTCGATAGTTTTTCGAGACGAAGAGCTGGGTGCATATTTGCTGGAGCGAGGAGGGCTTAGGGAGAGAGATAGATGGCGTAGGGATAGAAGATTGTGGTGGTTGGAGGTCACGTTTGTGGCAATGGCGAAGCTTTGGCCACCCAAATGATATCCCCGGCGAACCAAAGCACGGTGAAATTGCAGGGGAACGCGGCCATTGTTCGAGAGCATATTTAAATTTATCCCCAAGAACGCTGGGAAAGACCCAGAGCAAGTTCCCCGAGAACGCGAAACAGAGTCAGCCTGCGTCAAGTTTGCCGGCAAAAAAACATATATTTCAAAGGCAATTCCAAGAGCTTGTCTGAGCCTTGTCAAGAGCTGAGCGATGGCGGCGAGGTTGTCCGACCATTTGCCGACCGTTGTCGGTCTGGGAAGCAGTCGGGAAACAGTTGTATCACTACTGGCTGGCTCAGTGGGTGTACCAGATTGGTGCAAGCACATATGGTCAAGGCGGAGGGTAAGGCAGAGGAGACATTGCCACGTGGCGGACCAAGGCCATGCCGAATTCGGCACCGCCAAAGACGACCACACAATGCACAGCAATTCTTTTTTTGCCCTTCCTCCTCAACTCCTCCTTTCCTCCTCCCATCCTTCCCCACAACCCGCTCGAACAGGCCCAAACGCGACCGGATACTATATTCCTCCCCTCTGAGCAAGAATCACCTCAACGCTGCAGCTGATCCGATAAGTTTGGCACGCGACGAGTCGACGGCGATGAAGAATTGACTATAACAAGCGATTCAGTTGCGAGACAAATTGGCAATATGTCTGGCAACATCAAGAACAAGATGCATCGTGAAAATCTACTCCCTAATGGCGTACTTGGAGGAGGAGGAGGTGTATTGGTGTCCTCTACTGCGTTATATCCGACAAAATCCCGTCCCGCGCCCGGTTACTATTCCACCTTCTTGACTTGCCTCTACTAGCCAATTCAATCCCCTTGGTTTCTCAGACTCCGCGGTCCAGAATTGGCTCTCTTCCTGGGATGGTCTTGGCATCTCAAATATTCTCAGACCTGCTGACGAGGACTTCGCGTGGCCTGCCTCAGATTCTGGTCTCTCTTGTCGGTCCCCCTCCTTCGAGGATTTCTCCGCATCATTCAATACGAGGGCAGCTGATTTATCGCGCGGGCCGTTGGACGCTATAAAGCAAGCAGGATTGTTGGAACGAGCTCGGTGGAAGCTCTACCAGTTCTACTCAGTTGAAGATGAAATTCGTCGCAACAGCATTCCTTGCGCTCGCGCTCGCTGCCAGTGCGTCCCCGGTTGCGGATAAAGAGGAGCGCGGGATTGAGAAGCGGGGCGCCGTGCTGTCGGCCCAGTTCGCTACCGAGTCTGAGGTGCGTCCGATCGTATGATTGAAACTGAGCAGTGAACTTGATGCAATGCCCAGATCAACGGGTACGCATCCTCGCTCTAAGCCGCTGTGGTCCTCACGCTTTCGCACAAGGCGGTTTATCCTGGAGAACAACTTGTGGGGCGAGTCGGCGGCGACGAGCGGCGAGTATCATCTATTCATTCTTCGTTTTCGATTTCACCTGGTTAACTGTGTGGAATTATACAGGCTCGCAGACCTCGCAGGTGACTGCTACAAGCGGGAATTCTGTCACTTGGCACACGACGTACAACTGGGCGGGAGGTACATACGGCTCATCATTGCCTTCCACACACTCACTCATTCCAATCAAAGGCAACTTCAACGTCAAGAGCTGTACGCTTTCGATTTCTCTCAATTATTTTTCCTGCTAAAATACACCCACCGCAGACGCGAACTTGGACCTCCGCGTTGGGCTAGGAAAGACAGTCGCATCCATCGCATCCATCCCAACGGTGTGGCAGTGGTCATATAGTTCTGCGTCCTCCGGGCTCGTCGCCGATGTCTCGTACGACTTGTGGCTGTCGAAGACGGCCGGCACGGGCGGGGCGTCGTCCAGTTCGACTTTCGAGATGTGCGTTGAACAGTCTAATTGCGTTGAATGTACTGACTCATGTGTCTAGAATGGTGTGGCTCAGCACACGTGGTGGGTGAGTTCCAATCAAATGGGCAGACCCACATGCAACGCGCTAAAATATATCGCCGTAGTGCTGGACCTGCGGGGTCGCAAATTGGGACCGCCACGTACGCTATGGCGTTGACTTGCGATTAACTGTAACGCTAATCCACCGACTTTCTATCAGCGTGAACGGTGTCACCTGGCGCCTCTTCAAGGGCACCGTGTCCACCTGGACCGTCTTCTCCTTCGTCGCGCCTACCGAGATCACCAACTTCAACTCGGACTTGAAGCCATTCCTCAGTGCGTTTCGCCATTCTTTCGTCTCCTGTTTTCCCCACCCTCCCCTCCTCTATTATTTTCAACACCAGAGTAACATCACTAACCTTAATCCTAGCCTTCCTGACACAGAACCAGGGCGTGCCGTCCTCGCAGTTCCTCGTCCAGGCGCAAGCCGGGACCGAGCCCTTCATCGGTGAGTCTTGCTCTTCCCACAATTCCAAGGAAGGGCAGGTGGATGATTATGCTGAATGAAAATCCAGGGAGCGCGACGCTCACGACGAACTCGTACTCGATTTCGATCAATTGAAGCGGATTTGGCTGAAGGAACATCGATATTGGAATATTTATCTTGAGTGGGAGGTTTCGTTTGTTAGGCAACTTGGCATGATAAAAGCGTGGATCCGGAATACATGTTCACGTATTCGAGAAATGGGACTCACGATGGATTAATATCCGCCACTGTTGACAACCAACGATAAAACGGTGTTCCAAGTTCCAACTGCTTGAAGTTATTCGTTCTCGGCGTAACACAAAGCGCATTCATCCGGACCTTCCGCATCAAGATGACTTGCAGGAATGGACGGAGCTATCGAAAGATGATAACCTCTCAGTGAGATCCCGTCGGCCGAAGTAAGCCGACGGATCGGCAATGATGCCCCGTCTTAATCCTTACCCTCACCCCTCCATCGCAAGATCGACTCTATAGGTCTCTGGCAGCCTGCTCTGCCCTGTGCGGAGCTACCAACGTTTTTTCACCCTGATCCTTGCTTCCGTCGGCGTACCAAACGAGCCACTACCGTTTTTCTGAATCGTAGTCGTCAAATGCTTGCTGCTGCGGCCCATGCTCGCCTTGGGCGTCTCTGAATCTGCCGTCGCCGATTCTGAAATCTGTTCCCAATGGGCTCCGGTATTCCTTTAGCTCTCGTTGAATGTGGAGCCTGTTTTGGCAATCTCCTTTCCCGTTTTCGATCGCAATGTGAAACGTGACTCACTGCGCTCGTCCTCTTACCCTTCGTCGCTTTTCGATGTTCTCCTTCAAGTGGCTTTGGTCGACCTTGAATCAACCGAGACTCTTTGAAGAGGAGCGTCTGCAAATCTTGCCTCTAATCGCTCGATATCTCTCGAACTCTGGCGCAGCCGTTCTTCTGCTTCAGAAAGACTCGCGGCAGTCCGAAGAGCAGGCAGGGTTAGAGGCCAAAGAGGAGGATCTAGCCCCGCCTTTCGCCGCTGTGGACTCGTTCGACTTTCCTTCTGGACGAGCGCTCGATTCCAGTGAGTCATTGGCATTTTCTTTATTTTTTGGACCCTTTTTCTGACTTGAATCTTAGTCAATTATGCCACAGTGCATATTTTACAGTCGCTTCGTATCCAAAATCTCGGGCCAAACTAATTCGCCGCGTCAGGGTTGCCGCGGCGGCGACGCGGTAGGGACGCGGCGGCGACGCGGCGGTTCAAATTTTGAACCGCGCCGTTCTCCCGTTCTAGTGGAAATTTCCCCTGGGTTGAATAGTACAAAGTATAGGCACGATGTAGCTGTGAAAGATGGCCCAGGAGTCAGCATCAGTACCACCTCACATCTGGAAGTTACGGCCGTTTCAAGAATTTTGGACGCGGCGATGACGCGGCGGTGGTGCGGCGGGGACGCGGTGGGACGCGGCGAAGTGGCTACGACTTCGCCGCGTCCCACCTATTTGACGCGGCGATACCGCCGCGTGACGCGGTAGTATGCGGCGCCCCAACTTCTCGGACGCGGCGCCTGCACAGTCGGATGCGGCGCGGCTCTTGGGGGACGCGGCGCTTGTCATCGTCGACGCGGCGATGAGCGGCGGGTCAATGATGGTCGACAAGGCAGTGTAGCGGCATGGCATATCTCCTACAATAGTTGAATCTATTGCAGTTGAGCTCATTCTGTGGCAAGTGCTAGTGTTCTATTAGTGAACCCCATCCCGATCATGTTCAACGCTACGACGGCATAGCCACCGCCGTCGAACTCAACCCCGACCCGTGGTGAGTCCCCTTATAACCCAAACTTGTTCTGGGCAAAGATAATGGTCAAATAGTTGGAAATTTGCGTCCTTCCAAGGAAGATATGGACTACAGGACGAGCGCGGCGCGACGCGGCGAATCCTCTGGTGGCGCCGCGCCACGTCAATAGCGGCGAGGGAAGTCGTTGGCGCTGTATTGTCCACTGCAAATCATGGGTAACATGAGTACAAGTTTAACTCATGTGTTCCCACCATTCTATGGAGGACAAACTTGTCGGTCATGTTCAACGCTGGCACAGCCACTTTGCGGCCACTGTTGAATCCAAGCCCCGCTGCAAGCGGTTTTTTGGGTCCAATTTTGAGCCGGCTCAAAGCCATTGGACCAAGTATCTACAGCACAAGCATTGTAAGATCATATACAGCATATATGAGGCGCGCGGCGCGACGCGGCGAAGTGTCTCGTTGCACCACATCGCCGCGTCACTTATAACTTAGGTAAGACCACTTTATCTATCCAGATTCCAGTTGGAGGAGTGTTCTATGACTGAGATATATTGTTTCTAGACAAAAAATCCTGATCCAAAATTTCATTCGGACCTAGGTTGGCCATCTCACGCACCGACCGAATAGTAAATTGCTAAAGAAGTATTCGACCGATTGCCCAGAGTCCGATGATTCTTGAAAGAATCAAAGGGAAGCACTAGGCCTGATGCTTTCTGTCACACCACTCATATTCAAAAGGCTCTTCTTGCAGTCCGTTGAAGTCGTTCTCTCAGCACAGCCACTGTGCAGCCGCCGTGGAAGTCAACCCCCCGCTGTCGCCAATTTGATGGGCCAAATTGTGGGCCGGCGCAAAGCTTATGAACCTAGTATCGAAAATATAAGCCTTGGAAAGCCATATATGGCATGTACGAGGCGCGCGGCGCGACGCGGCGAAGTGTCTCATCAGACACTTCGCCGCGTCACCTATAACTTTGGTGTAAACACTCTGTCCATCCAAATTCCAGTTTGGTGAACATTTACCACTGTGATACATTGTTTCCAGACAAAAAATGCCCACCCAAATTTTCATGAGGTACCCATGTTGTGATTCAGGCATTGACCGAATAGTCAATTTCTCAAAGAGTACTGGACCAATCGCCGGGAGTCCGATGATTATTGAACGAATCGAGGGGAAGAACTAGGCGTAGTACCTTGCGTGTCAAAACTCATGCTCAGAAGACATTTCAACCAAACTTCAACAGTTGGTTGAACCGGCTGTCCTAGCACAGCCACTGTGCTGCCGCCGTTGAACTCAAGCACCCGTTAGAAGGAGTTCTATATCACAAATTGTGGGCCGGCTCAAAGCTACTTAGCCCAGTATCCACAATGTAAGCATTGTAGAGTCACATTCAACATATATGAGCCGTGCGGCGCGACGCGGCGAAGTATCTTATTGCACCACATCGCCGCTTCGCTTATAACTTGGGTATAACCACTTTCTCTAACCAACTTTCAGTTGGAGGCGTGTTCTATGACTGAGATACCTTGTTTTCAGGCCACAAATCCAGATCCTAATTTTCATTCGGACCCAAGTTTGCGATCTCAAGCACCGACCGAATAGTACATTCCTGAAGAACTACTGGACCGATTGCCCGGAGTCCGATGATTTATTGGACGAGAATCATCGGTGCACTAGGCCTGGTACTTGTTGTTGCCCGACTCATGCTCAGATGGCCTGTTCACAGTTGGTTGAACCAGCTGTCCCGGCACAGCCAGTGCCGCCGCCGCTGAATTCAACCAAAACCCGTTCCGAGCACTTCCGTGGGCTAAAGATGCCTCTGGATGACGCCACTATTGAATCGATTCGCAAATTGGGTGCGGTCAAGTGAAATACGGAATCCAGGACATGCGCGGCGCGACGCGGCGAAGTGTCTGATGCCACAGCATCGCCGCATCACCTATAACTTCTCGACAAACCCTCTAGACCTCCCAATTCCGGTTGGAACAATGTTTCACAACCATGATACATTGTTTTCAAGCAAATAAACGGGACTGAAAATTTCACTCATCATCCCGGTCTTCGACCGAATAGGGAATTGTAGCAGAACCACTGGACCAATTGTCCAGAGTCGAGTTATTTTTGGAAAGGAGTGGGTGGATGCACTAGGCGTAGTACCTGCCGCGGCGCAATTCCCTCCCAGAGTGTTCTTCACATTTGGTCGAATCAACCAAATAGGAGATTTCTGAAGAATCACTGCGGCGGCTTCCAAGTACCGGGGTCCATTCCAAAGGGCCCACAGGTACGCACTAGGTGTGAAGTTTGCGTCTGGATGAGCTGTACTTCGACCATGTGTAACAGTTCGGTTCAAAAAGCTCTTCTCCCAGCTGGTTGAACCCGCTCTCTTGGCACAGCCACTGTCCAGCCGCCGTTAAACTAAACCACCCGCTGCCAGCAATTTCGTGAACCAAATTGTGAGCCGATGCAAATTTATTGAACCAAGCATTCACGGTGGACGCATTGTCAAGTCTATAACATATACCAGACGCCCGGCACGGCGCGGCGGTGTCTAATGGCACCACATCGCCGCGTCACTTATAACTTCTCTACAAACCCTTTAGACATCCCAATCCCAGTTGCAGGAACTTTTTACAACCGTGATACATTGTTTTCAGCCAAAAAATCGGGACCCAGAATTGCATTTATCATCCCAGTTCTAATCCCAGTCAGCGACCGAATAGGAAATTTCAGCAGAACCACTGGACCGATTGGCGAGAGTGAACTCATTTGTTGAAGGGGCGGGAGCGATGCGCTAGGCGTAGTACCTGTCGTGGCGCGGTGTACTCTCAGAGGGCTTTCCATTTGGTTGAACCAAGCAAATAGGAGATTGCGGGGGAACCATTCTGGGGGTTCTCGAGTCCCGGACGACATCAAAGGTCCCGTAGGTGCGCACGAGGCCTGATCTTGAAATCTGGGCTCGCTATGCTTCAACGTTGTGCAGCATTTCAGCTCAACAACCGGATAGGGAGTTTTGCGGGAACCATTTCGGTGATTTCTAGCGCTGAAACATCTCTGAACGGTTTGGAAGAGACAGCTAGGCGCGCGCATCAGGTCTGCAAAAACCTGCCCCTAGGCGCTGTCGATTTCTGGTTCCAAGATCTACGGTTGCAAGACCCACTGACTTTCGACTGACCTGCTTTCCCGATCGCGGCGCACTTGAAAGTTTCAAGGCTTTGTATCGGGGATAATCTCCAAGAACCTTGCCAGGGTGAATATGGGATATATGGGACGCAATAGGAAGTTTCTACGGAGCCACCCAACCCAATTTCCAAAAGTCCAATGATTTCTTCAATGAATTGGGATGATGCAAGGTGTTTTCTCACCGGTAACTTCCATGAGCACAAACGAGTCTTGGACAGAGCGAGGACGCAGTGGTCATATTGTAGAGTGTGGCCTCAGAAGTGCCCATAATCTTTAGAGCTGGTGAAACGTCACATGCAAGTAGCCACTGGAGGCGCTGCATTCGGTTGAACTGTCACATCGAGCTACAGAGTCCAACTTGGAGAGAGGTACAATGCTAAATGCTCGGTGACCGCTGTATTCCTTTATTCACTCTCTGAATTCGCATCCACCGTCGACATAATGCTGCGCCCATATGGCTACCTTCAGTTCCTAATATCGGAGTGAAGGTGGGTCCAAACCGGTGCACGACTACCCCAATGGCTTGTTTATCATTCGTACGCATTACAGCTACCCAGAGTATGTTTATCACAATGGTACATCCGTTACGGTGCGATTACGATGATCGGCAGCCGCAATTTCTGGGGTAGTTGAACCGGGCAGGGTTGCTAGCTACATCTAAATTTGAAAGGAGAAATGCCGCTTAAAACCAGAAGTTGGGAACAGCTTGAAGCAAGGAGAGTTCACATCACTCAAATCGCCGGCGAGTAGATGGAACGTTAGGTATTAGGGAAATGGCGACTACGGCGAGTGTGATATTGGCGAGTGAACGGCATGCGGCATTGTTCAAAGATTGGTTGAAATAAGTTGTGCCTGGCGACGAGCGCGGCGTCAATCTAAGCGAGCGGCGGTGGATATAGTGCCGCGGTAGTGTGCGGCGATGTGGTGTTGGATCGCGGCGCCAAAACGGCGGACGCGGCGAATTAGCCTAGCCCCAATCGAACAGTAGTAGTGCGTGTGGCAGCCAGAACAGCGCTTGATCTCAGCTACTGGTTTTATTAAACCGCACTACGCAAAGAACGTCAGAGAGAGAACATAACAAAAGATGAGGTGATTCTCACCTGGGGTCCATCACAACTCTGAGTGGGCACATACTCCGGGGACTCCAAGGTATCCAACAGGCGGGTGCGCTCTGCCGCCAGTTCGAGAAGACGAATCCACTGTTCCAAGTGATCCTTCGCTTGCGGCATGGAGCGCACGGTGTCTATACTGGGAATCCTGCCCCTCATCGCGGACACTACGGGCAGAAAAGCTAGACCCGCGGGCAGAATTTCGGCCAAAAGCGGCTGAAGGTGGAAATACATGTTCACTTTCCGAGTCTCGTACTTTTCAACTTCCAGCAGTGCGTCAAGTAGGCCCGCGTTGAGCGCTTCCGGCAGGTATGGATACCCTCCCAACCAGATCGCTGCTGTGAGAAACTCGAGGCCCACATCGAGCGCATCTTCAGCCTGCTGGTAATGGATCTTGGAGAGGGTAAACAAGGCCACGGTCAGCGCGCATACGACACCCCCAGCGCAAAGTGGCTCAAACAGTTTCGAGCGCGTAGTACGACCCAGGAAAGTGACGATGCCGATCAGCGCCTCGAAATTAGCCGGAGAGATTGGAAGGAAATGTGGGCCGGATTGTGTGGGGGGGGGGGGGGGGGGGGGGGGGGCGCGCACCCCTCCGCGAACTCGTTCAGGTCGAGATCCGTCCATTGCGAGGTGCACATGAAGTGAAAGAGGCTCTTACAAGCGCCCTCGTCCGCAGTGTCGGGGCCCATTCCTGCCCATGTGCGCCCCAGAAATGCGTGTAGCCCGAGTGTGTCGCGTATAATCGACGCACCAGACGAATTGAAGAATATGACCTGCATGCACGCGACAACGCGCTGAAGATACAGCTCCACAGCGCCGAAATCGGGGATGAGAGAGTGATAATTTTCAATCACTTGCATCCAGATCCACATTCGAGGCCACACTTCAGTGGACACGGTCGGGTGGATGGACCGCATAAGAACCAGCGCATCCATGGCTCGCAAGGCAAGCCAGAAGGCCGTACTCAGATCTGTAGATGGTGCCGCGGTGTCCAGCGCGTCCGTGCTGGGAATTCGCGAGGGATCGAGATTGGCATAGATGACGGGGAGAAATCGTGAGGGGTCAGGCTCCGCAATAATGCGCTGGATAACTATTTCCAGGGAGCCCATCTGGCCGCGGGCGGCAGCGGTGGCACAACGCTAACGGTATTCGGACTCAGCGGTGGCACGATTGGTTGCTGGATACATACGCGAAGTGGCGCCGGAAGTGCGGATAATTTGTCGAGACCGAGAGCTGGGTGCATGGTTTGGAAAGAGGCGTGAATGGGAATAGTGACTGTATTAGTAGAGAAAGAGTTTATATCAAGAGTGGCAACGCTTGGGCCACCAATTCCAAAGCATGAGGCCAGCCAAAGCGCGTTGCCATTTCCAGAAAAGGCAGGACAAAGAGCACATTGTATGAAGGGCTTTAACCCTCAGAATTGCAGGTTCAAAATGAATCTTGATGACCGTAGGCTTTGGTGACTAGAGGCTCCAACATGATTGACATCTGAAAGTGAAAGTGAAAGACATCCCGACTCCAGAGTCCCAGCTCCACGGGTTACAGCAGAAATTGAGCTGGAGTCCCGGCGCCAGCCCAACACTCTTGTATCTGGTGCCCAACGCGGTTGAATCTGAGGGAGGAGGAGTAAGAGGACACGTCAGTGTATGCCGAGTGTCGGCATTGCCAAAGACGACTATACAATGATGCACAGCATTCGTTTTCTCCTCTCTTTCCCATTCACGCTCATCCATTGCACCCAACCGTCGGTGCCTTCCGTTCAACGCCAGCTCGCAGGGAATCCTGTTGAACCGCTCCCTTGCAGACGTATATATCGGCCTCTCGGACCGTTCGAGGGGCAGCTGATTCCAAGCTGATTCGATGAATCAGCGAGGAGTTTCTGATTTTCACAAGGCTTTCAGCTTGTGTTCAGCACTTGATTGCTTTTTCGGCAAGTCTACCGGTCGACGATACGCCGTTGCGTGTTGATGTCTCTATCGGTCCGTATGTTCTCACCATTGATATTCCTCTTTCGTTCATAATTCCGATCCTCAATCGCCAGTCAGGCTTCACCACTGAAACAGACATCGTTGCCTTGTTCAAGCGTCTGAAACTGTCTGCGTACCAATATCCACTGGCTCAAGGCGTGTTCCTTCTAGCACTGGTGGGGACCGCCTTGTCCCTTGTGACGACAACTTCGCATGGCATGTATCAAGTCCATGATATTCCGTGTTGATTCATTCTCACCTAGTTTCCTGTTCAAATTCAACATCTACACGCGGCTGTGGCGTACAGTCCGCAGCACAAGATCAGGTGGTACGTCCCGTGGTTCGTTGAACGCTATAAGAGTTTGGATGCTCGAATGGGCCAGTAAGTTTGAAAACTCTCCCGTTTCTACCTACCCTGCAAATATGAGATTCATCGGCACAACACTCCTCTCGCTCGTTATCGCCGTTAGTGCGTCCCCGTCCCGACAGAAGGCAGAGAATAGGCTTGAGAGGCGCGGGGCCGTGTTGTCGGGGCAGTTTTCTTCCGAGTCCGAGGTGTGTGCTTTAATTTCACCTTGCCTCCAGGAGCATGATTTATTCAACACCTGCTGTAGATAAACGGGTACGTACCGACTTTATTCCGTCTGATCCTGGCCTTCATCTGCTTTGGGAAGACGCTTTGTCCTGGAGAATAATTTGTGGGGAGAGTCGGCTGCAACGAGCGGCGAGTAATTTCTCACTTCGCTCAAGTTCAGTGGGCTTATCTGGAATCGTACAGGTTCACAGACCTCGCAGGTTACCGCGACGAGTGGAAAATCCGTCACTTGGCACACCACGTATAACTGGGTCGGCGGTACGCTTTCTCGGTTCTATGATTCTTGCTCCTACCTACGGCTGACCTCTCCATCAAAGGTAACTCCAGCGTAAAGAGCTGTGCGTATTCACCCCTACCTTTGCCTTCTCCTTCGCTGAATACAATCTTCGCTGTCATAGATGCAAACCTGGATCTGAAGGTCGGCCTGGGCAAAACTGTTGCCTCCATCACGTCGATCCCGACGTCGTGGCAATGGACGTATACCTCAGCGTCATCCAGCCTCCGCGCCGATGTTTCGTATGATTTGTGGCTGTCGAAGACCGCTGGCACAACCGGCGCGTCGGCGAACTCGTCGTTCGAGATGTACGTCGGCTATCTGGTGTGCCCTTTACAGTTGCGTCGCTGACATACTGTATAGCATGGTGTGGCTCAGCACGCGTGGAGGGTGAGCCGTCCGACATGCATGCCTGTAACGCACTCACAGTTTCTCGTGTAGTGCCCAACCAGCGGGGTCGCCCAACGGGACAGCCACGTACGTCACAGTCTTGACTTGCGCTTACATTAATTGTGTAACTCTTCGCAGCGTGAACGGCGTCACTTGGAAGCTTTTCAAGGGCACGGTATCCACCTGGAATATCTTCTCCTTCGTCGCACCCACGGAGATCACGGATTTCAACTCGGATTTGAAGCCATTCCTCAGTGTGTTTTCTTTCTTGCTCGACCCCGTTCCTGTTTGGCGTGCCATGCCCGTACGCAGAACCATATCCCGCAACCACATCCTTTTTATCCTGTCCATCCTGTAGCTATTGGGACGTTTCGTTCCACTCCGATTTACTTTCTGATCTACGTTGTCCATTGTCGCTGACTGATATTTCCTCGCAGCCTTCCTGACGGCGAATCAAGGCGTACCCTCCTCGCACTTCCTCGTCCAGGCGCAGGCTGGGACCGAGCCCTTCATCGGTGCGTATTCCTCCCACTTTCCCTTCGTCTACATGGTGAATTGGAAAAACTTCTGACTGGTGTTACAGGGAGCGCGACGCTCACGACGAACTCGTACTCGATGTCGATCAATTGAAGAGAGCTAGAGTGAAGGAAGAAGTACTAGTGTAATCGATGGGATAGGTATTTGTTTGGTATAATGATTTGTAGCGTGTGTTTCCGGGATGCATACTGAGAACCTTAGGGCTCTAATTTATAGTGCGGGATAAACGAGGGTAACACCGTGTCTTGTTCCCTTGCAGTGTATCCGCCAGTGTATCCGCCACCCCAACACATTCGAACTCCGGTGGTTGCATTTCGGCGCGGCTTGAACGGCAACCTTATCCCGCACAGCCTCAACACCGCCTGCTTGCCGCCTGCCTTTTTCCACCATGTCCGTCACAGCCCAACGCTCCCCTCTTGCTGGTGCCTCGCCGCCCAGCGACGACATCACCGAAATCCTACCCAATCTGTACCTAGGGAGGTAGCCGCTGGTTACCGATTACGCTGGCCGGACTGATTCGAGACGGGGTTTAGCGAGTCTGGGGCGCGAAACTTCAAAATGCTGCGTCGTCTCGGAATCACTCACATTCTGACGGTTATGCTGGACCCAGCGGTATTGGTCGATCCTCGTCGTGCGGAAACTAAGGCTGAAGGGAATGCCGATGGCTTCCGCCGAATGCGTATCCCAGTGATGGATTGGCCGGACGAGGTCTGTCTTTATTTGTTGCGAATAGCAAAACTGATTCAGGTATTCAGGAAATAATGTCTTACTTCAAAGCTGCCAATGAATTCATCGACGGCGCGCGTATCACTATGCAGAAGGGTGTACTGGTCCATTGGTTGCCATCTCACTCTGCTCTGATTGAGACTAGCTGATGGTTATTAAATAGCCAAGTAGGCGTGTCCCGTAGCGCGACCGTTGTAACGGCGTACCGTATGCCTTTCACCTTCACACGTTGAATCTGTACCCGGATAAATTTCTTCATCCATCCAGTGATGGCTTGCCGCCCACCGTTCTACGATGATGCGGCTGCTCTCAAATTTCTGCGCACGCGGCGGTCCGTTGTCCAACCGAATTGGGGGTTTCTGTCGCAGCTCGCCCTGTACGGGCGCTGTCGTTGTGATTTGGACGCAAATCCGGTTGCGGTAGAAGCATGGCGTGCCGGGAGAGGCCGCGCCTGGGAGGCACGTCCGGAGAGGCGAAGGCATCGGGATTCGCATGGTCCATGGAAAGTCGGACGGAAGAAGATGGGGAAGTTGGGGTGCATTTTGATGTAAATTTATGGCACATATACTGTGCAATAAATAAAAATATCATCGAAATGACATTGAATCACAAAAATCACTTCGAGATCGCGGTATGGAGTGAAAAAACTTTCAAATGACCGTCGCATGGAAAGAAAAAAAAGTTGAAATGACACCTCTGTGAAAATACATTGAAATGACCGTATTCGGGAGGAAAAAAGCTCAAATGACCGCCGTATTTGCGCCGCATATTCGATCAACTACAAGTCCTTCAACCGACATTGACAACGCCTCGGCCTTACCATCGGCAGCCCAACGGGGAAAGATGGTATTCGTGATGAATTGATCCCCTCCGCATCGAATCTCGATCAACCCCTCCCTTCACTTGCGATCATGAGCGCCAACGACACCGCTGGGGACTCGGATTCTGTCTGCCACTTCCTAATGGAATGCCACCGGATAAGCAGCGAGGCACAGTTCATTGTGAATTCACTTCCCAATGCGGAGACTGCCGCAGCTAGTCTGTAGTTTACCGCGCCACCTGTCATTGGGGTCCAGGTGTATTATGTAAACATCCCGCCTCTGGATTCCTTCTAGCGTCTCGCTCAATCCCACTGGCCGCCACAAGAAATCGTATCAAGCCAAATCATCTATAAGGTCCTTCTCAAGAGATCTGTCTCCTCAGATTTTTTTCTTGCCTCCATACAACAGATAAATCGACACGCACGTCTCTGGCCAGGTTTAGTCAGCACGGGGCCATCAATCCTCGGCATCGCCATCCCGCCCTCTTTTCGCCACGACTTCGCTGGACAGGTTGATTGTATTGGTGTAATGAGGGGGAATGTTAACTTAAACACGACGCCCGAATTGAGTTAACCCAAGTTCTATTAAAGAAACCAGGTACGTCAAAGTGGGTGAGTGTCAGTTTAGTTCCTCTCCCGATTTGACGCCCTCTAATAATAACCGAAACAAACATCACGTGGTTCTATAATGCTAAGTACAGGGGAAGACGCAGTCCTCCGTGTAGGAGGACTGGGTTGCTGAGTGTCCGTCTGGGCGGGTGCGTTACAATTGGTCCATAGAGCCTATTCGAAGTCACAGGTTGGGGTAGTCTCTTCTAAACAGACACTACAACAATCTGGTGCTCGTACCTCGCATGTTGTAAGGTTGGGGCACGGCGCGCTGTGCAGTGTCGAATGAGAGGCACGACTTTTGATAAGGTCGAACCCCAATCAATCACCTCGGGTAACTGACAGACTACAACAAACGAGGTACGAGTTTCGAATGTTGTAGCGTCTGTTTATAAGAGACTATGCCGCAGCGCCGCCGTTGAAAAGGTCACCACCAATTGGATGCTATCCGGGACATCCTCCTTGGGCTCCACGATCCCTATCTACAAGGTGACAATTTGGAGACTCTTATTGACTATGTAGCCAGCCTTCTCGGTCCCTTGGATGCCTTTCTTGCCAATCCACCTCTACCCGCAAGCGCTTATATTTTGGCCGCGGCCGTCCAGACCCCCATCATTAAGTAAGCATTTCAGAGATCCGCAGGGGCCGACACCGATGCCGGCCCCAAGCGCATTAGAAATCCTGAAGACATTGAAAGGGACCAGCCCCAAAGTTGACCTCAAGTGGTTCTGACATGCCATCACATGGGCGCGTCGTGTGTCATTTCAACTTCTTTTAGACAACGGATCATTTCGATTTTTTTTCTCGGACCGGTGTCATTTCAACTTTTTTTTATGGATAGACTGTCATCTCAACTGGGTTGAATTAATGCACAATATATGGCCCATATAAATTCAGCGGAGATTGTTTGAGACAAGTCCTGATCACACAAAAATAATTCCCCTCGACGTCTACGGTGAATGATTCAAATTGCTACAACAAGCGAGGGACGAGTTTTCCGCTGTAGCGTCTGTTTATAGGAGACTAACAAATTGCCCCCTACTCCTCCGCAACCACGACCACCGCCTTCCCTTTATTCGCCCCCGTCTGCACCGCAAGAATCACATCTCCGACCTTGTCCAACCCATAGCTCACCTCCTCGGTGTATTTCAGCTCCCCACTTACGAGTTGCTTCGGCACAGTGGCGTAGAACTCCTCCTCATGATGGGTGAGGCGCAAAATGGCAATGCCACTCATCGTCAGGGACTTGGTGTACGTTTGGTTCAAATTCTACACCCGGGTGATTAGCACACTCTTCTGGTCTGGAAAAAAAAGTACCTTGATTCCCTGCTGCTCGCCATTGTATCCTGCAAGTTTGGATCAATAGTTTGCGTGATGCAATAGTTGTGGAGGAACCTGTCATCATTCCGCATTCCTGAAAGCCATTAAATCATTACAGTGCACCAACAGAGGACACTTACGAGGAATCGCCCATAGACCGCCGCGTGTTCCAGAGCTGCATCCAAAAAACTCCCACCCACATTGTCCCAATATCTGCATGCCGTTTATGAACATTCCACGGCCAAGACAGAAACAGAAATCGGTGAAAGGCTTGCATGTCAATGGGCCCCTCTCGTGCTAACACCTCCCTTGTATCGGCAGTCTTGTAGTTGTATGCAACATCCGCGCCGATCGAGCGCATAAACTGTACCTTCTCTTCGGACCCCGCGCAGGCAATCACTTTGAGGCCGTCGCGCTTGGCGAGCTGGACTACCATCCTGCGGCTCAACGGTAAGCGCCTGCCGTTCAAGAAGCAATTGGTGTGTGCATACGAGCCGACTGGTCCTGAAAGAAGATTGGAAAGGGGGTCCATTTGGAAGATGCAAAATACCTACCGGCGCCAGTGGTGATGAACGCTGTCTCCCCCTGACAACATGCGGTGTTTAAATCTGGGTACGACGAGGTTACTTAGATGAAATTAAACCCACCTTCTTCGCCTTCGAAAATTCCTTCCACCCCGCATACGCAGTTTTGCCTGTCTCCTCAGCAACTGAGATCTCGGGACTACGGTCGAAATCTCACCAGGCATCCCCGCAGCGCCAACATACACCGTCCACGGCAATTTCGGGTGTTTCTCAAGGAACATGAACCCATCCATGTTGGGGGGGACGAAATATTCCTGATGCGCTGTCGCGGTTCAGTGCAAATCAGGATGGCATCGATCGACAGATTAAAGAATGGAATTACGGAATTCTAATCCGTAGACATACTTCCCGACCTGTACCTCACTGTTCTCGGACCGCACGACTACACCAACACCGTAGCCGGTAATTCTATTCAGTGGAATAACATTTCAGTGCTCACAGAAACGGTGGATGAAAGATAATACTCACGGCTCACCCACTACGTACGTCGCCTACTGCGGATGTGAGACATGCACTTTCGAAGCAGATGTTGTCTAACGCACGAAGTAGGACCCTTTGGACATCAGTGCCCGCATATACGGGTCGACTGAGAGCACGAGTGTCTTCACTAGAAATCCGCCGTGGAGCGGCTGCGTCTCGATGTCAATCGTTTTCGAAGTGTCGTATACCGTCGTCTCCCCAGGGATGGGATAATCTGAGAACGGCTAGACAATGGGCTCGAGGGTATTGAGCACGAATGACAAACCAATCGGAACTGAGTTGAATAAAACACGACCGTTAGTTTGGGGTGCCATCACAGTTGGGTGAACCTCACCTGTCTGCATATTATATATTGCACGCTGAGTAACTTGAGTCCGAGAGACCCGGGAATTGAGCCGTTAGTAAGGCACAAGCTGAGTCATTTGGTGGCTTGCCGCTGCTTTCTTGGTTTTCCTTGAAGGACCTTTTTTTATGACGCATAAATGGATGAATGCACAGACTTGATTTGAGTTTTCAATAAAGACTTGATTCGAATAGGTGCAAGTTGGCCCAGAGCAGACCCACGAAGGTCCTATGGAATCAGGACGCGGAAAAATATCAAGTCAAGCCTTTGACAAACCGGCGACAATCCGGCGAGCGTGGGTTGCAGGCCGGATGACGGTGTCTAGGCCTCGCTAAGAGAAAAAAACAAAATCAGTTGCCACTGGAGGTCGTGCGGATATCCAGAGAAAAGAGGTCTTCGTTAAGATTATTATTCGATGGAGAATAGATACGGGGTGTTGACGCATCTATATAGGAAAGGCTAGATTAGATATCAGCATCTCAGTGGATTTCGACAACCTCGGCGTTCACGAAACAGAGATCCTCCACCTTGCACCGAATCTCGGCAGCGTCAGACACATCCCCGCTCACAGATAACTCCGCTGCGATGCCGCGGAGGCCCTCGTGCACGACAGAGCTGCTCGTGCGCAACGGAACAATCATGGAGCGGGCAAGGTCGCCTTCCCGCAGGCGCATCACATGCACCGTCATCCGCCCCCCACTGCGCCGTGCGCGCGCCTCATTGTGTGCCCACTCTGCCGCCCATATGTGCCTCGTGGCACTGAGCGCGTCGTACTCAGCGGTGCCCGGCAGCATGGGGACGACGCTGGCGCTGACGTCCCCGCAAGTGTAGTCGAAGAGGACAAAGTAGTCCACCCCGGGATTTGCGCGCATGCACGCGACTTGGTCAGTGTAAATGTCGAGTCGGAGCGCTTGGAAGTCGTGGCGGAGCAATGCGCGCATAAGGGTTCGTTCGCGGGTCGAGAACCGTTGGAGTGAACCTGTGGAAAAATTGGTCTCGGATGAAATGTGAGTAAAATGGACACGTACTCAGAGCGAGTAAATTTTGGGAGCGGCAACTCTTTCGATGACCGCCGTCCGTCCAATCGAGACGCTGGCAAGTCGTAGAGCAGTAATAGAAATTGTGGCACTTCGAGCAGCGCCTGAAGCTACTCTTCTCCTCCATCTTTCCGCACTTGAAGGTTGAAAGGTTAGAACGCATACTAATGACCGACATATAGCACACACCGATAGATTGTCACAAGCTCTCATTTCCACCGTGTCCCCAGTCTCGAATTCGTGCAAGACAGCAATACGTTTCGCAGCGACGGCTGCGAACTCCCTCCAGTCATCGAACAGAGGGGACGCCCGGAATTGATCCGTGGAGGCACCAGTTTCCACGTCGCGCAGCGCTGTTTCCGTCATGGAAAGAACGTGGAGGTAGACGGTGGATGGGGTAAAAACCTCAGCCACGAAGAAGGTCAGATAGCGGTGGAGGCCGCGTAGTTCTGGTTTCAAAGTGCAGGCAATGATCGAGTGAAGAAGGCCATGCTGCAGTGCGGAAGGGATGACGAGATATCCGTAGGGATCGCCCCAGATATCTTGGAGAAGCATGAAACAGGTTTCGAGGCCCAAGACGGCGATATCGGTGCTGTCCTGTTGGCTGAGAGCGCGTGTAGCAACAGTTACGTGTCGCACAAAGTCCTGTACCATCAAGGCCGCGTAGAAAGGCCCGATCGTCACACGCCGCTCCCTCTGGCTCGCCAGAACCTTGTTGGCAATGAGTATGAATCGTGTCGTATGACAGACGGCGGCAACCCGGCGTATGTCGAAGATCGTATCTCTGTGCGGGGCAAGGAGGCCGAGTTGCATCCCGGCAAGGCGGGCCAGATCTTTTAGTGCGCCCCCAGCCCCACCTATCATCTCCTCGATCGCCGCCACATCGAGATCATTGGTGTCCAGAATTAACTCGAGGCTGCCAGGGATCGTCAGCGCAGGTATGTCGTTTGCTTCCATGACCAGTCTGTAGTCCCAGGCTCTTATCAAGAGTGCCTTAAATCCTGGCGTCCTCCTGATAATTGCTCTAGTGTCCTCGTGAGCCGCGAAATTAATCGTAAATGCAAGGGCGTCAAGGCAGATCCTAGGGTCGTCGGGCATGGATATCGCGGTGATGGCTGAGCGGTGCGTGTCAATAAAACTGATCCAGCTCCAAAATCGTGGCCACAAGTCCGGTCCTGTCCCCGGTGGGACTTTCATCGTCACCAGCATACTTAGCACGACAAAGATGACTTGAAGGAAGACAAGGGCCTCTGAATCCACGTGGAGCTGCCCAGGGTTATCGAGCACCGGGATTAATGTTGGGTCGAGGAAGATATAGAGAACTGGAAGTATTTCCAGGGGTATGTGCGAAGAACAAAGCTGATGTAGGCGCATGAGATTTTCGATGGACCCGGTCGCAGCGGCAACTGCTACCCTCTGGGAATGGGTCAGAAAGCGGGCCTATATACGGCGGACACATACTCGTGTGGAAAATGGGAGACGCTCCAGCCTATCGAGGGATAGGCTTGGATGCATCGGAGAGGTAGTGATGGAGAGAGGAAAGCCTGTTGTCACGCGTGTTACGCCCCTATCAGAAGCTGATCCGCCAACTTGCCGAGTGATGGCAGCGGTGCATTGGGATTCAAGAGTGCTATTGGAGTGCTATGGAAATATTGGAATGGAACAGGAAAGATGTGATATCCTCCTATGTTTGAAAAATGAGGATGCCCATTCTCGCAAATGTTATATGTACCGAAAATTTTGCCTCTTTACAAAGGGCTTTGGGCTGACGGCCGCACCTATTGGGCACACCAGGCCATCGTCGATGTATCATCCATGGAGGAATAAAGTTGGTTGATTCCATCTACTGCACTTGTCGGTTTCCCAGAAATTATACCTGGCCACTTACTCCTGCGCGACAACCACCACGGCCTTCCCGGTATTTTCTCCTTTCTGCACCGCCAGTAGCACATCCCCAACCTTCTCCAATCCGTAGCTCACGTCCTCGCTGTACTTCAGCTCTCCGCTTGCGAGCTGCGCGGGCACAGTTGCGTAAAACTCCTCTTCGTATTTAGTGAGTCGAAAGACGGCAACACCGCTGATGGTAAGCGACTTCGTGTATGTTTGGTTCAAGTTCTGCACCTGAGCGTTAATGCAGTCCGTTGCGGGTGGAATATGAGGTACCTTGATGACCCGCTGCTCGCTGTTGTACCCTACCGATTTCAATTAGTGGTATACGCGTTTCGAAAGAGAGGCGGAGTAACCTGTCATCATCCCGCATTCCTGAAAGCTATTAGGACATACTCACTTCACGACAGGGAAATACGTACAAGGAAGCGCCCATAAACTGCCGCATGTTCCAAAGCCGGATCCAAAAAGCTCCCACCAACATTATCCCAATACCTACGCCATTCCACAGATATATAAATGCCAATGCCATCGAGGTATGGAAAGAGACACGTGCACGTCAATGGGCCCCTCGCGTGCAAGAACCTCCCGCGTGTCGGTGGTCTTGTAATTGTACGCGATGTCCGCACCGAGTGAGCGCATGAACTCCACTTTGTCGTCTGAGCCTGCGGAGGCGATCATTTTGAGGCCATCACACCACAGTCTGGGGGAGTGATATATCATCTGTGGGCAAAGTCCCACCTGCCATGATGTATTGGAGGTAGACTGTTGTGCACCTGCCATGATATATCGTCCCATGGACTAGGCCAACTGCGGTAAAGTTGCCGTGCAGATCCATCAAGTGGTAGTCTCGTTCCCGACGTTATAGGGCAGTCGCTCGCTGCGCTCGCGGGCAATCCAAATCGGGGATGTCGAGATGTTGAGGAGGTGAATTGATTGATGAGATTCGGTTGGGGAGCACTGCCCTATAACGTCTGGTGCATCTCGCTTGAGAACCATGCGACTGCGTCACGCTTTCATGGATTTTATTTCTCGCCCTCCCTGCTCGTCCCTCTGGCCTCAAATGTGTTGGCATGGCACTCCCCCATACATTGCCGTCCGACTCGTACCCATTTTGCGGCGCTTTCCCCAAAAAATTACTTATAAATAGCCCACAAGATCAACATGAGCCTTTGTTGAACTGTGCGGGCCAGAACACCTAATCGGTCCTGAGAATGTATCCATACTCCCAGGCGTATGTTTCAATGCCTCACGCGCTTATATTGTATTTTTCTGAGAGTCTTATTGGCGGAACGAGTAATTTCTCTGATGTTGAGTTCTTCAAATCACTCGCTATCGACGTGTTTCTTCGGGGTTTTTTGTCCTCATTGCATTGAGAACCACATTCTGTGTTAGATCTGAATTCATAGGCATTCAATGCAGCTATGTCGTTGAGATCCAAGTAAAAGAGCAGTATGTGACGGCTGTGACAAGATAAGCAGTCGCATGGTTCTCAACCGAGATACACCAGATGTTATAGGGCCCGCTCCCCCACACAAATCTCATCAATCAATTGACCTCCTCAACATCTACGCATCCCGATTTGGATGTCCGGCCCGGGAGCGCAGCGAGCGGTGAGCGAAGGCCCTATAACATCTGGGGACGAGATTAATCAAGTGGATGATTTCACTGTCGCCGTCGTGCTGCGCATTGTGCTCGCGTATCCGCATTGGGAACACAGCGATCAAATGCTCTCGGCGTTGTCCACGACGACGAGCACCAAAAATACACGGAAAATCGCGAAAAAAATGTCAACAGTAGTAACAGTAAGTTGGATACATACAGTGGAGAGGCTCAATGAAATATGATCATTATGACGCGCAAGGAGCAGATTTGCCCCCAAAAAGTGTATTTCCTGTTTATGGTTCTACATCGAAGGCTAGGCTAGTATCAACACGGATATGGGTGCCAGCAGCACGTTGGAGGATCACACGTCACCTCGGAAGTGCGCCGTGGGCAGTACCATCGCCCGGGCAAAGCACCGCTCAGGGCTACTCTGCGCCACAGCCTCGCCCGCCGCTTCCTCGCCGCCGTACACGATACCGACAGCCGCACAAGCACAGCTGCACGAGCTTGCAACGCATGCGGTGTAAGCGTGGGTGCAGCGGTGGTACCGCGCGATCTGGATTGGGGATGACCCGCAGCAGTGGCGGGCACGGGACAGCGCAGCCCCACCGGCTTCGCGCTGCGGCTTCCTGCACGCCGGTCGTTAGCAACGAGCAGGGGAACCGCCGCCTGAAGTCAACCACGCAGCGCCCCCCGCCGCAGTCCGTGATAGCGCCGCATCCCGGACAACTGGGATTGAGCACACTGCTGCGTTCCCCCCGCGCGCGCGACCATCGGCGACATCGGAGGGGGCAGGCGGAGTAAAAGTGTGCAAGCGGGAATGCGGCGCGACAACGGTCTAACCGGATCGGATGCACTGCGACATCGGTGCGCGCAGAATATGCGGCGCGAAAGGATGTGTACAAAAACTGATACTTAGTGAAAGCCAGGAAGGAAGTTTCAGTCCGTTACTGATGCAGACGCACCAGATACCGTGAGTGTATCACTCCCTCCAGCACAACTGCTGCCCTTTCCCACCTGGGCCCATAAAACCATATTTTCCGACCGCCGCGAGGGGCGGTGAACAAAGTGGCGGTGACGAAGAGATTTGACCTCATTGTCGGACGGCAGAGCATGCAGTACGGGCTTTCCAGGGACACTATACCAGAGTTTGCGGTGGAAGATCATAGCAGCAGAAAAACTTCAATACCGGGTGAGAGGGTGGACCAAAATGGATGAAAGGTCGGCAAGAAGAGTGGCAGAAGGGCCGCACAAGGGTGTATATTGAATTGGGTGACAGGGAGCACTGGGTGGTACATTGTGGAGGGAAGAGAGAGTGTCACTGTTGTCACTGTGTGACATTGACGTTCCCACATTATCACCGGAACGAAAATTGTGTTCGTTCGACCGCCCTGGTCACTCCGAATGCATTCTACCGCTACAGAAGGTATTGAACTACCAAACCAATCTCTTTGGTGCCCGAAATTTGAGAACAGAACCAAAACATAACCTACTCAAATTATCACGGTTGAATAAATTGCGTCGATGTGGCTGGCGACTCAGATGATTCTGGATCTTTCGACACAGTAATCATCAGTGAGCCAGTAACCGACCTCTAAACTGTAAAAAGTTATTGACCTGGAGTGTTGTAGCCAGAATTCTATGCACTAAGCGTCCGCTAACAACCGTAAAGCAAGGGTAAACCCTCTGTAGCAGTAAGCTAGCATTGGACTCGAGCAATGTTTACCCATTTAAAAAAATGAAATTGCTGATTCCGGGAGTCAAAGCAATTCAAAACAGTCTTTCTATTCCACTTTTACCATTTGCGATCTTGCAAGAGCACTAACCCATCTGAACGACTCGGGTTTTAGCCCATCAAAATGCACTGATGGACTCGTTTGGTCGTTGGGGTCGGCCAGAGTCGCAATCTGGACCGAAATTACAGCCCTTTAGCACTTGAATAGTTGACACTACTCGGGAAAAATATAGATTGAATTGAAAACCACGATTATGGGAAGCTATAACCCAATCTGACGGAGGAGCCGAATTGAGCGATTCGAGGGCGAGACATTGTATTTGCAAGATATGGGGCGTAACAAGCAATGAGATACTACTGATCACCATAAAGGCGTGATAGCTGGGGCCATTTTGACGATTTGTAGAGCCTAGGAGCGCGAATACAGATGAGGGTTGGATATTGACTCATTGCCATGTAGCAGCCCAGTCTGGAGCAAAGGGCGCGGCAGTGATACGCCGTAAAACGTCGGAATTGTGATGGCGGGTATTCAGAGCAACGGCGGCGTACTGCCCGAGGAAAAGCGCGCGGAGGGGGAGACAGGCTTGATGGCCGTGAGCTCGATTGCAGCCGAACGAGGGCCGAAGTTGAGATAAAAAAGCAACCATGGATAAACCAGTACCCCAAGGAGTGCTCAGACAGAACACAGGCGCAATAGGTATCCGGAATCATTTTTTTCGACTAAAACCGGCCGGGTGCGAACGGCGACCAGAGCGAGGCGAGGGACCCTCATTTGAACAAGATTGATGCGCAGAAATGGGCAGGGTATGTGGTGATTAAAGGACCAATGCCAAGGACCAGGGGAGGGAGGGAGGGAGCGGCGGCGGCAAGCGGGGAGCGCGGATGATGGGAGCGGAAGTGATCAAAAGGTGATGCTAACATGTTCAAGCACAGCACAATCGAACCAAATGGCCGCTTGATGTGCGCCTATGATCCACGCATCAAACTGCCGCCCAACGCCGCCCAAGAAATGCCGCGCAGCATGCACGGAGCAGCCAAAAGCGGATGATTGGTGATCTGACCCATCGGTGCGTGTCGACAGTTGCCCACTCAGATATATCATGGCAAGTCGGACATTGCCCACCATTTGATATATCAAAACCCCATATACGCCTGGCCATCACGCTTGGCTAGTTGGATGACCATCCTGACACAAGACAGTGAGAGAGAATTCGACGCAAGTAGAGGCATATGAATGCGCGTACGCGCCGACAGCACCTATGTCAAAGTAAGTACAGGTGAACATGAGGCATGCTGTGTGACGTACCAGCACCAGTGGTCACAAATGCTGTTTCACCCTGAGACCTTCAGTTCATTATCCGGAATAGATGCACGGACAATGCGACTCACCTTCTTTGCCCGTGAAAATTCCTTCCATCCACTGTATGCGGTTTTACCTGTCTGAACTAAGCTTTGTTCCCCAAAAACCGGAACTCAAATCACCCGTCATCCCCGCAGCACCAACGTATACCGTCCAAGGCAAATGCGGGTGCTTCTCAAGGAATATAAATCCTTTCATGTTCGGCAGGACAAAATATTCCTGATGCACTAATTGAGGAGACTCAGAATGTGGAACTATACGAGAAGAATAAAGGACGCACGGAATCCCATTCCATAGACATATTTCCCAGGCTCAACCTCGTTATTCTCCGAGCGCACGACCACACCAACGCCGAAACCGTGGAGCCTACATAATGATCAGGTCTCCAGCAATCCCCGGAGTCGACAAAGTGCTCACGGTTCACCCAATGTAAATCCGGGCTGAGTGCGGAGCACGAATCAGTCTGGAAATTCAGCAGGGTCTGATACCATACGCACCACGTAGGACTTCCCCCCATTCATCAGTCCGCGGAAATACGGGTCGACCGAGAGGACCAGGGTTTTCACAAGGAACCCGCCATTGAGGCAGTGCGTTTCGAGGTCGATCGTCTGCGAGGTGTCGTACACCGTCGTTTCCCCGGGGACCGGATAATCTGCAGAAAGTCAACAAGTCTCCAGCGCCTGGGATAGAGGCAAGGCAGACCAGTTGGTACAGAGTTGAATAAAACACGCGCGTTGGTCGTTAGTGCCATAATGTTGAGTGAACCGGTGGACAACTTCGCACGGTTGTGCCTCCAGTTTAAATACCGCATGCTGAGTCACTGTAGTCCGATGTGGGTCGGCAATTATCGGGTTTGTCAGAGAAAAGGCTGAGTCAGTACGGGTAAGAATTTTGAGCGTGGGACAATATGAGCCGATTCGTGCACATCGGGCGGTAAAAGCGGGAAGATTGCCTTCAATTGGGCGGAGGTGGAGCAAAGCAAAGCCGGGAACGAAAATATCAAGCTCAGTCCGGATTTTGAGGAGGTGAAGGCCTGATACCTGCAAGCGGAGTAGAGCACAGTCCGGGCCAAAAGAGGAAGGCCAAATGCAAGCGGATAAGTACTGTTTGGAATGTAATACTAGTTTTTGAAGGCCACTGCTCTGCATGGCAAGTACGAGTCCTTTTTTTTTCCTTGGGCGACACTCAGAACTGAGGAAGCGCAATACCTTCACCGGTCCCCCCGATCTTTCAGGCAGCCACGTATGGCCCACCATGTGACATATTGACTGCTTCACTGAACACAATAAAGTGACACGTTTGCCGGGATCGATTACAACAAAAGCCACGTCACAAAAAAACTGCACAAAGTGAACACGTAGGACTTGCGTATGACTCCCGAGTTTGAGAAGACTGCGTAAAACAATAGATCGGCACCCCCTAGCCTAAGAAAGAAAACGACACGTAGTACACCCACGGCGAGGGAAACAATAGCACAGATTAAACTGCGGAGACGTCGATGTTCGGATGTTGACGTCCCCGAAGCCGTTCCACCCGTGGTTGCGGTCCAATCACGGCGATCATAAAATGAACGTCGTCTCACTTCTTGGCGTAGACCAAGAGGTACCCACCCAAGAAATTCTCGACATCGGGTCGAAAAAGTGAATTAAGGGCTCACGGACCCCACCCCCCCATTAGCCGAGGGTCTCACGATCACGTGTGGCCCCAAATCGGGTAATTTCCTCTGAAAAGTCGGGCGAAATCATTTTTCTCGGTCCGTTGCTGCCAGAATTCTGTCGCCCGGAATTCATCCTGATGGCTTTCCGTCAAGTGGCGTGGTCTTCAAATTTCTGCCAGGACTCCCCCAAAATCCATTTTTTTTCATGACCCTTCCAAACACGTTTTTGAGAAGTTCTGAGCAACTTCCAAAAAGTGAAATAACACCGGCCGGAGACCCCCACCCCATAAGGCGGTGTCTCGGCATTCTCCGGCGGGTACCTCTTGGCGTAGACCAACAGGACCGCCAGCTTGTTTCTTGTCTTAAGCGAGTCAGCGGGTGCCATGTCTTCCAGTTTTCCTTCCTCAATGCATCCTCTGCCGGTCGTGATACCGTCGTGGTACCACAGTCTCCTGTCCCTGGATATGAATCTGCAGGTGAAATGTCCGCCGCCACCGTACACGATTCCACGCAATTCCAAGGATCGACGAATACCTAGACAATCAAAGGTCAGACAATCATCAAAAACTAGTTTTTCGTGCTCCACACTGATGAACAGCACGTCAGGCAGACGAACAATCTTGACGGACAGACACATCGTGATGTTGCGCCGGCAGGCAGGGCAATTGTACCGCCCACTTGACAACTGTGACTTTAACCAGGAACATACAGACACTCCATCCGGGTTTTATGAAGGCCCTTACTGGACAAAAGGTTTTTTTTCGTGTTTGCGATCAAAATTCGTCGAGATCTCGAGAGATCTTTCGAGAACCAGGGAGATCTTTAGGGATCTCTCGAGATCTCTCGAGATTTCACTTGTTTTCCTCGAGATCTCGAAAGATCTCAATTTTACCAACTTTATCCGAGGTCTGTAGAGATCTCTCGAGATCTCGATTCCACTAAGGATTTTTCGAGATCTCGAAAGACCACATATTTTTTTAATTCTTGTTATTCTTCGAGATCTCAGCAGGCTATTCTCCGGCCGGGTGAATCATTGATCGGGGACTGGCCGCAGAGCGGGCCCCCAGGACCTCCCACATCAAAAGACAACAATCAGCGACTGTACTCTATTATGTCAACCCCATCCCACGGTTCGAATTGGTTCAAGAAACTGTATCCCATGTCGACTTGCGTACCAAGCTTATACTTGCATTAATCATGTCGATTACGGTGCAAGCCAGGTCATACGGGAATGACCTGTCTGAAAGGGTGTGATATTTAGTTCAACTATTCGGTGCGTTCGGGTTACGGTCAGGTAATACCCGCGGTTTTCTTCGCTCTCCTCAGGGGCTACTTCTATCCACATACCATGGTCATCGCGCCCCCAGACTCGCTATGCAGGATCATTGACCTCCGTCTGGGCATTTGTCGAAGGTGAGAAGGTGGAGTTGAAACGACAGAGTACGTGAGGGTTAGTCATTCTTGAAGCTACTGCATCGGTGGCTAAAATTGCGCCTAGCTTCTGGAGCACCTGGAGGCGATAGAGGAAGCCTTTGTAGCTCCTTGGCATATTGCCTGGTGTTCGGGTTTTGACCACTCTAAGCTTGTTGGGAAACATTCCTCAAGGTCGATTGGAATTCCATAGACAATCTGAGCTCAGTTTGAGTCAAATTGAATTGAACAGAAGGGATAAAACCCTCCTTCATCTGTCTGTTGCAGGTTCGGAAGTGCCCGCAAACATGGGCGTGATATCCAGAGCAATAGAACGAATTGGTGAGCGTAGGGACACAAGTAGAAATAACGAAATAGTATTGGGAACATAGCTGGCCACAAAGAATCAGAGGCCGAAGAGCCCGGATTATAAACGTGTCGGAGGTCAAGCATTGCGCTTCGGCAGACAAAGTGTAGCGGGGACTGAGAGCTTACTTCTGTCCTCTGGCATACAATGGTCAAGTCACAATACGATGAGCCGGAAAGCTGAGAGTTGGGAACACACCGAGTATAGCTATGTGATGGGCACCGATGTCAGAGTGGGTTAAACAGGCAACCGGTTCGTCTCGCAAAAACCTCAGACTCCCTGCTGAGCACCCTCCAAGAGACAGGTAGCAACGGAAACAAACGAATCAGCACCCGCAGCACGAAACAAAGCATGGACACTGACTTGAGCCCGAATCTTGCGAACTTCGTTTGTGCAGCGGATTTAGTTTTGGCAATCGTTACCGCTGATGGTCCAGCAAGAAACCCCGCGCCGCTGTGACACCAATAAATTGGTTTCTCATAAATCCAGGCAAACAATGTACACAACGCAATGTGTACTTCACAAAACTACACTTTACCACCACCATTTCGCCATTGCTTAACTTCCCTGTAAAGTGCGGACTGCAGAAAATCTGTCTGTGGAACTCAAAAGAGTAAAACAGTCCCACGGTTGTACTACAGCTTGGAAGCCCAAAACGGCAACATGCGAAGACAATTAACGAGTATCCGCAGTCCCTTGCCATTGGACGTTTCATGGTAGCCATCTCATTGCTGCGTGAAGACAATAATTCCGCAGTTTTCCGCAGCCAACGATCCAAGATCGTGACCAGCCTATTGTTCCTTTATTGTACTTCCTGTACAATTGGCCTTTTGTCTTATTGTTTTGTCTCCTGATGCCAAGAGGGTTTCGTTTTGCATAAATACCCCACGGACTCACTGTATAAAAAGTCTCCCACCTGTTTTGACACCTGTATTATTCAGTGCAGAATTAATTGCATTGAGTTGAAACATCTACTTGCCTGACTCAACTGGTTATCCCTCATTCTCTAAATCATCCTCCGGTCTTCGTAAAGAGCGAAACCAACAGTATAGTATCTTTGTCCGTCGATTGACTTACATCTTCTTGTTTACAGTTACCGAGCCTTGGACCGGTTATTCTGGAGGAAGTCTACACCCAGCGCGTACAATCCTCAGAACCTCAAGCAGTCTCTGTAACTCAGCTTCCCGACAAGTTGTGTTATCCGTTGCCACGAAAGAACATCTTTCGAGTTGAACCCTCCCCACTCACGTATTGTGATTAACGATACATCTTATCGATACGTGATAGTAACTTTTTACGCCGTCACACCGCACGCCGTTTGAATTACCTCGGTCGGCGAGGCAAGAGTTACTGTACAAGACGAACGGCAAAAAGGTCAATCTTATTGGTGGAGACAAAGGAAGACCAAACAAAACGGATAATTCTATTTGGCACCCCGAGGTGCCGTCATCACCCGGGTGCCATAGAACATTTTGCTACTTGGCACCACGGCAAGCCCGGCAAAGCATACTTGCAGTGCATAAATTCTATTTTGTGGACAATTTTAACGATCTAGGCGAAGTCCGCACCCGTCTTAGCGCTCAACAGAGCCAAAAATGCTGCCTTTGTCGCATTTCGGCCCCAAAGTGTACGTTTTGCCCCGAAGTGAAGGGAACACCTCAGTAATACATGCATATAGAACTTTCTTGACTACGCGGCAGCTAGAGGTGAACTTATAGCCAAAATGGTGAAGTGCGGGCTATCCCGCCCAGTCCCGCCGCGCGCGCCATCAACCGATGCTATCAAAGACCACATTACAAATCACGGGTGCCAACCGCACCTGCGGGTGCCAAATAGAATTATCCAAACAAAACAGACATGAGTCTGTGTCATGGCCTGGACCTGAGTTGAAGAAGAGAAGATGCGGGATGCCTGTTACCTGGGGAATAAATCCAACGTATAGCACGGGAATAAAAAGCTCACGTCGCCACAGACACAGTAAAGTGACCGTGGGAATCTATTGGGCATCTCGGAGATATGCAAATACAGCGGAATTATTCGGGAGATGTCCGGGGAAGAGAATTTGTTTTGAGGAGGCAGGAGGGAGGCTCTCCAGAGACTTGGGGACAGGTGTCTGTGGGTGTTGAGGACATGGATATCGAATCAGAGCGATGTCCGAACAGAGCCGAACCGCGGTTCTTGATTCGAATCGAACCGCGTAGCTCCCGCCTACCGTAGGTGTCCCCGACTTTATTTTTCTGTTCTTCTTTTTTTCTCGGTCTCTTCAATTCTGCTGTCTCGAGCTTCGGCCTCATTGTTTGAATGCACAGAGGTTGAAAGGCTATGTATCTTTCTCTGCCGTATAGCCGCTACATATCACTCGACTCAGGAATAGTGTTGCCGGGGTTCGGTTCGGTGCGGTTCTTTCCCAATTTTTGCGACCCTCGAACAGGTGCGGTTCAGGTTCGAACCTGAACGAACCATCAAAAAATTCCAGTTTTCCCCAGCCATGTTCGGAGGGTCTGAATGGTGAGAAAACTACCTCTCCGTCACTTCTGTGGGCAAAATCCTTGGTTTCCACCAAAGCCTGGCCCAGGATCTCGCGTTCTTTCCTGATTAGGTAATTTCAACCGTCGTTGTTCAACTGAAACTCGCAACTTCGGTGAGCATTCAAGCTATTGTGTGAGTATTTCATGATGCCCATGCATTCAGTTCCTCTGCAGCTCACTTTTCATCGCTTGTTGCAGGTAAAAGCTGCTCAAAGATGAAGTTTTTAGACAATTTTGGAGGCCCAAAGTGGTTGAGGTTCAAAAAGGTTCGAACCGGTTCGGCAAAATTGAGAATGCCCGAACCTCGAACCTCAATTGGGGTGCGGTTCGGGTTCGGTTCAGGTTCGGAATCGGTTCTGAACCGAACTCCGGCAACACTACTCAGGAATCTCAGGTACACATCGAGTTGCAGAACAAGTGCATTGGCTAAGCGGGAAGCCCAATTACTAATTAGATGGGAAAAGTCAGAGGAGCCTGAAATGGCAGGTGTCCCAATTGACACGGGTGACGGGAGCCCATATGATGTGTGGTGTATTAGTATCACCGCCTACCGAGCGCATGTCCGTTACGAGTATGGGTGTGCCATGCGCGTAACTAAGACTTTCAAACATGGTGACGATGATGACTAGATCATGAGTCAAACAGGGAACTTCTTCCGCAAAGGCAACTGGCAATGCGGACTCCGGAGCAGTCTTCACCACGGGGTGTGAGCTAATTTTTCCAGTGTGAACGCCAGCTACTTTCCGGGCGAGGACACTGTGAAAGAAGTCAAAAGTCCTCGGTCATATGCATAGATTTGCGTTTTTTTTCTTTCATGGATAATCGGCCAGTCGTAGTCAACTTTCCCATCCTTTCCGAATTGGGTCGTGCGTGGTGTAACATCGTTTTGCAAATCCTGCCCAACCGAAGCGAAGCCCGTCTTGTTTCACCTTGTGGTGTGGATGTAGTTGTCTGCGGCTGTAATCGGCGGGCTTGTGACCAGTGCGGGTCCAGGCAAATTCCCCATTCCCGACCAATGGAGACTGTGTCGCTTCTGCAAACTTTGCATCGAAGATCCTGTTCATGCTCTGTTTGGCTGCAAACACCCTCCCCTGCTTCTGCGTCGCAGAGAGTTCTACTCCCGAATATTTTCTGCGCTGCTAGACATGATGGGGAAATATACTGATGCAGGCCTCTTTTTCAGAGACCTCATCTCGCGGCGCAAAACTACTGCGCTCCTCGCCAAATATGCATATGATGTTCTAGAAATTATTAACGCGACACCAATGCTCAACATTAACCGGCAGTTTTACCTGCCGCACACCCACATTGGGCCGGTCCCGCCACCGGCTTGACTTCTCTAAAGATGTTCTTCCTCAAAATCTGCATGAACACTGCTACTGCTCCTGGCTGCACGGGTTTTTTTCCTGTGGGGTTTTCAAAGCAACGGTGCGCCAGCCCGACTTTTGTCCGTGTCGGGCAAGGAGTGGTAAGCGAGGTTGACAGCTTTCCGCCCCCCGCTGGTAGTGCACCGTGTTTTAATGGCTAGTGGAGTTGAATGTGGAGTTCCCATAATTTAGCTACATAACTGTCCTTAGTAAACTGGCTGTTCCAATTGTGGGACCACGCCAGTATAATTTATCCTCCTCCTCCTCCTCCTAGTCAGCATTGTATAAATGTCTCTCGGGGATCTCGGGCATGCTGAAACTCGATGCAGGGCAGTAAATTATGCTCGGATTCAGCTCACCAAGAATCAACGACACGCGAATCCTTCAAAGAGCACTCAGCACATTTTATGTTAACAACCAAGCCGATTGAGCAAGACGTGAAGGAGGCCGACCGCGTCGACCTCCCTACAATAGCTAAGAGTGTCAGCCAAGATCCAGCAACTCGGCCAGGCGAGGCAGCAGCTGTACCGAGATGGGTGGTGTATCGGAGACAGCACGGCATGCCCACGATATCTCTATCATTCTGTCATTCGAGCAATGGCGGCACAAGGATCTGAACTAGTTAACCTACTCGTACTCTCCGTACACCGTCCTTCCACCTTGCGTTTGTGATTGTACGGTCGGCTCATCAGCATCCATTAAACGCAATCTCCGCAGGCAGCCCATTAGACTCGGGGTGGGCCATGGAAAAAGAAGAAAAAAAGCTTTTCGTCCCAGGGCCGGGTCGTTGAAGGTTAAAAGAAACTCATGGAAAGGCGCGCACTGCTGAAATGAACCTGGATTATACGGATTGAATAGGGCGAATCAACAGCGTAAGCAATACCTGAACTACTACAGTGCTAGAAAAAGGTAAGAAGATAAGTACGTGCCAGGTCTAACAAAGATACGTGCAAGCTCTGAATTCATCTCCGAAGCCGGGTCTGGAAGACCTGTCATTGTTTCTTTGAGTCAAAGAAAGTGTATGTGGCTAGAATGAAGGTGTATGCAATAATCAAGGTGCTCGATTACTTGAAACGTGGGTGGGCCTCTTGTTGATAACATGTGTTCGAGACTGCTCGAATCCTTCGGGCAACATCAGAGATCAAGACAGAGAATGAACTGGAAATTCCGCTGGAATCCAGATGGTTTGAAGTTTGACCAAGTCTGCTGGGCCAGATCTACGACTCCGAACATTGGAGAGTGCCTACGGCTATCGGAGCTCAGCTTGTCCCGGTTCAGGAACGTGCTTTTAACCGTGAGAAGATTATCGGGCATCTCGGAGAAGCGCACAAACGGCAAAAATCGCGTAGAGTCACCGTAGACCAAGTGCCGCATGAGGTGCAGTGTGGCAGATACAACGAAGGATCCTGCTAGTACCAGCTCCTAGGTTACATCTTTGGGAAGATTTGACATTTGGGAGGATTTTGGTTTGAATTCATCCACGGACTACCCTTGGACTACCGGTGCTTCGTCAATGCTTCGTAGGGAATGGGAAAGCGTCACAAGTGGGACTTCAATCTGTGTGATGCTAGGGAATGCCATAACCGCCTAATATGTAGCGTTGGAATCTGTCAAACACTCGCGATCCCCTCAATCACTTTCCAGGAGGACACCATGCGATGTAAAAACTCATGATGTGTCATATCTGTAAATGACTGCTCGAGCTCATCGTCACGGAGGAAGGTGTCCTCAAGGAACCGCTCAATCAGTTCCGCCCATTCCAGTGACGCGGTACAGACCCGGAGCGTGTGCACCTCATCCTCCACCTCCAGCTGGAGTGCTGAAATCGATGCTTGACGAAAATCAGCCGTGACTGAACTCAGCGGTCTTATACGAGTGTGGCCACGCCTCGGCCGAGATGCGCGGCTGATTCCTCTCAGCCTTCGGTTACTAGTTACAGTATTTAACCGGGACGCGAAACGTAACTAGGAAGTGAAATGGCCATCATTCAACCACTCGCACCCCACCGATGATCCCAATTTTTTGCGTAGTGGATGCAGCCTATCTTAACTCCTCGTAACCGAAAGGAATTGTGAAAAGAGCCACTACGGCGCGCGCGCGGAGGAGTTTTGTTTGGTCCCTTATTTAGCCGATTGATCCGATAAATGGGGCAACAGGTCTTTCAACATATCTAAGCTCTCCCTGTGAGCAGAAAGGAGCGAAGAGGGTTGGGTCAGAAAATGTACACCACAGCGTTAAAGGCTGGTTGTATTGCTCAAAATCCGCGAGTTCAAGCAGTTTTAAACCATTTCGCTTCCTCGTTGTTTGGTCAAATTTTGCTCGTCCAAAGATTTGACTCGTTCTTCACCAAGACGAGACATAATCTCACAATTTTTTGTACCATCAGGTAGGCAGGAGTGAGATGCACTGGTATATAACAAGAGATGATATCAGTGAGACAGTTTTGAGCTCACAATGTGCCGCGCCGTCTGAGCATTTCGCTTCCCAGTTAATTACTGTAGTCGCAAATGAATTGTATAGCACATGGTGAGGTTGGACAAAAGATTCTCCCTAGGGCAGCGGATAGAATCGGTGGAGTAGTCTCGTCCCCGAGATCCCCGAGCGGCCCAAAACAACCCGCGGCTTGATTTGTGCGATTGATAAACGGGTGATGTGGGGCGTGTAGTGCATATTCGAAGCAAACTGAAATTGGGAACATCAGATAGATAGATGAACTCTCTGTTTTAGAAGATTGAACATTTTCTTTCTATGCTACCCGGGAAACCACCACGAATTCAAATGCACTGAGGGCTGGGGGCCAAATACTATCTCCTGGGCTTGTGCTTATGGATATGATGTTTTGTGCTGTGCAATGGCTATCCTCTCTCTCGAAGTGAGTCTTCACGAAATTTGTTGGATTTAAGCCGCTGGGACAGGTGGAGGTTTATTGTACCGATAAATTTGTATGTAACTCGCTCAGGCAGCAGCGAACCGAGTCTGGCAAATCGAAGAGTCCATAATCGGAAGGTCCGCATCCGCGATCAATTGGCTGTGTAGCATTTTGCAGGAAAAGCACATTTGACGGTCTTCGGGTCCAACATTCACCACTGATTTTACGGCGCGTAAGTAGCTCCATGGCATCACTCGCTGGTACTGGTTTTGAATATCCCCTTGATACTTTTATCGAAGGCAACCTTGAGTCGGTTCGACTCACCAAAAATTGACAGGAGATTGGCCAAGATGCCCGGATGTTTAGTGGTGTGGGGTCGGGAACCATACAGCTGTATGTGTTAATCAATCATGAGAAGAGGTCAAACATCAAACACAAAGAGGTTAGCAACCACGGCCAGGAGGGGTCAGATGTTCGAAGTTCAAGCTCAACTGTAAAGAATTGTTCCTGATACTGAGAGAGTACTACAGCCGAGTTCGCGGTGTTGACAGGCAGTCGCTGCCATCTTACACTGGTCGCCACAAAAGTCGGGAGGGCTAGTCCACAGCATGTATTGAACAATTTTACAAGCTGCCTGAACACGCTGAGAGACACGAGAAGTGTATCAGGTCAAGTGCCTTCAAGGCACCCAGAGACTGCCACAAGTATTGCCCTGTAAGGGCGTTCAAGGCTTCCCTTTCCCTGCCCTTTTCAAACTTGGCTCACTTTATTTCCCCTACCGAACAGTCCCGGTTATCGACTCATCATAGATGTTCTCTTCCTCCGAGACTCTCACGATCCGCGGTGAGTCATACTGATCGTCCAAATATGATGGGCATCACATCCACTGGTTGGATTTTAATCATTTTTTACATCGAATTGGATTGACGGAGCTGGGTTGATGCCTTCTTGTGTTCGCAACCAGTGTGGATCGGCCAACGATGCAGCGATCGACAACAACAGAATGACCAATCGGTTGACCCCAAGACCAAGCATCTCTCCACCTTCTCCGACCCTCGATGCTTTCACCGTATGCATGCGCTGAATGAAAATAGGGCATTTCGCCAAAATTCAACATCCCCGAAATGGCCGAGGACCACATGGGGTTGCGGAAAAATATCCCCGTGGAGCTTGCGACACATACTGTTCGTTGCACAATGTGCCAGGGGTCTCCATGATCCACGAACGATGCCATCACGGCTCCCCAGTGTTTTCCCGGCCAAGTCCCGGCTGCACAAAGAAGTGGTCGAGATCTCGATTTTGAGGACAAGTTGCACCTCTGGCGTGCAAGTGCAAGTTTGGAAGTATCAATCGAGATCTCTCGAGATCTCGGGCTTTTGATTCTCAGTTGCACAAGGGCAAAATCAGAGTTTTGGTCGAGATCTCTAGAGATCTCGAGAGAACGGTCGAGATCTCGACACATCTCGACAGATCTTGAGGATTCTCGAGGGATCTCTCGAGATCTCGAACGATCCCGACCGGCTAGTGCTAAAATCGTGGCTTTTGTCCAGTAAGGACCCCCAAAGGGTTTGCTGCTAGTTGTGCCCGAGACAATCCAGCGCACATGAAAGGATCAAATACAGGTGTTTCAATGGCGTCAACGTAGCCACAATCATCACAGATAGCCGTTCTCAGTGCGTACGTGTCTTTTGGTGTCAAAGCCAGACTCACCAGATCCATTGAAGTCCCCCGCGGTCCGTAAGGGAAATCAGCCGGTTTAAGACAATGCATTTTGGAACGCATTCTATTTCTACATTCCTCAAAGGTGATCGAGCTAGCTGCGTACTCAGCTAAATGTGATGACAATTGGAGCAGCATTTCGCTGTAAGAGCTGAAGCGTCTAGTCCACACGTCGGATTTCTCGAGCCATATATTGCCAAGAATGGTAAACATTGTATCATATCCGCAGCTATAGTCGACACTGTCCCAGACAAGACCTACAGGTTCCCTTAAATCTCCTGCGTACGACGGTAAGAGAGTCATGTTGGACTGGGTAGAATCAACCTTGCGTTTCTTGGTAGGTCTTTCAGCCAGACTCTCAGCCTCCGGTTCTACCTAGTCTGTAGTTAACCGCGCCACCGTGCAAGGGTGGCGGCGGTATTAGTAATCATCGGAGTTTGAATCATGTTCCCACGGCCCTTCCTTCCACGTCGTCGCTGCTCTTCGACATCCTCTGCCCTTCCTGGCCCTCTTTCGGCCCACGATAGCACCCCAAAGCCTCTGAAGCGACTCCCAGACAGACCGCGCCCCCACCAAGATCGTAATGCACTGAGTCCCGCCCTTAGAAGACAGTCTTATCCCTCGCAGCCAAAGCTGATCCTTCACGGCCGATTGCACAATGCAAAGACACAATGCTGCATGACCACCCGGAATCTTGTGCCCCAAATCCACGAGGACAAGCCGGAATGCCATCTGCGTCGACCCTGAGGGACAAGGCGACGAATCACCGTGTCCAATATGTCTCGCGCAAATATGGGAAACGGTGCGTCAAGTCGCCTCGTCCTGGCTGTCTGTAATGGCTAACCCCCGTGTTAAGTTCAATAATCTGGCCAGAAAAGTCGATGCAGGCATGGGGTGTTGCAGGTACGCACCTTCGTCCTTTCCCCAAACTAGTTTGATGCGAAGCCCTTTCTCCAGCTCATCCCTACCTACTCTACTTTAGTGCTCCTACCTTCTGCACGCGTGGAGGTGCAGCGGCGTGTAGAAATGGGCCTGTTCTCGTACCACCTTCCGCGCGAATGCAACACGAAGGAGTGGGTGTGTTGGGAACTCCCTCGTCGCATGGCGCTGCGGGCAGAGTTATGCAGCGGCTCGCGCACACCCGTCTTTATTGAACAGCGTGGGCTAGCTAGTAGAATCCCCCGCGCAGCAGCCGCCACGCATACACGGTGACGTGGTGCGTACACTCCCGCTTCCTTTTCTCTCCGGCTGACACCATAATCTCTCCCTGCGCAGCAACACGTACACGCCCGCACATTGCCGCTACAATCTTCGCCAACGCAGAGTCTTGAGCGCACGACACCTTCATTCTCTTGTCCAAACGACACCCCAGTCCCGAACGACGCGCAGAATCGCGCTTCCTGCGGTAGCGGATTCCGCTCGCGCGGCGTTTTGCGACATAGACATGGCTGTGCGAAAGACGAGCGCGCATGTCCGCGCTCTCTGTTCCCTGTGACGCAGTGCGTTGCCGTCTGTGTCCTCCATCGCGCAGCGACTCTACTTGAGCGCAGCGCCGAACGGGCACTCGCACGGAAGCACTTATCTCAGAAGTGCCCCCGAGTTTCCGACTGCTCCTCCTCTCCTTCTGTCTTTCTCGCTCCCTGACTCTCCAGCAGACAACTAACGGGACTATCCTTGTACCCAATATTGTATCTGTTTCTTTTCGATGTTGTATATAGTATGAAGTTGCAATTTAATTGCCGGCCTCCCATACCTCGCTGTTCGTCCCCTGAATTACCTGAGCTCCGCTAGTGCTGCGTCCTATATTACTGCGTATCAGCGGCATTATCCTTATCCGCGCGCTTGTTGCGCGCTGCAACTTGATGAAGTTGACCTTTTCGAATTTCACCCAGTTTACCCCAGAAATGTCGGGGACCACCATATGCTTCATCATACGCGTCCCAAAGGGCCAGTTGAACTGCGAGAGATGGCGGAAACGCGAGAAGACGCGTCGAATGAGCGTGGGAATGTTTCGAAACTCCGATGATTACTAATACCGCGGCGACCGAACATGGCATCGACCTTACTGACAGACTACAACATGCGAGGTACGAGCACAAAATTGTTGTAGTGTCTGTTTAGAAGAGACTAGGTTCTACCGCACCATTAGACCGTGAAGCCCGCCGTTTCTTTGTCTGAAACTCGGAAGGCCTCCATTTGTCGTGCTCGATATCTTCTGGAATTTCTGGATCGACTTGGACCTTTCGCTGGATGGCCGGGTGAAAATGGCTCGGATCCGCATTATTACCCTTCCACAAGCAATAATTTCGAATCAAATGGCGCCGATACAATCCGGTTACGTGTTTTGGTAGTAAGCCTCCGCATTTGAGTCTGGTAATTTCATCTAATATCTCCAACTCGCGCAACTCTTGTCTCAGATAACCAGACATGCCAGAGGTAATTTTCTTCTCATCGAAGTTCTGCAGAATCACATTGCTGGACGCAGATGTTCCTCTGGATAGCGCGACATAACAGGCTCGATGATCTCTGCAATCCGTCAAATCAACCGGATTGTTATCCCTTGACTTTCCCTGTGACGCGTAGTCTGTCATTGCGAAATTCAGCAACACGATGATCTGATCCCTTGCGATTGAAAGTAATGTATCATCCTCAAGAAGGACCGTGGTATGAGTTACCGTTCGACCCAGAGGAACAACATTCAAAGGTAAGTCGGGCAATTGGACGGGACGAGGTGGATTTTCCAGCTTAACAAATAGTGTGTCAAGGATTCTTTGCCCCAGAGGTCCCGAAGCTTCATCCCACCCAACCACCGAGGCCTCTTGACCTTTCGTCACGCACAACTCGGTTGCTTCATTACTGCGAATCATGACGGGCATTCCAATGCACAGTTGAAGTTTACCAGGAATCATGTCGGACGACGTTGACGGGTAAGCATCCCACAATCTTCGCTGCAACTTTTGCGTGAAATGAACGATGTCGGACTGTTCACAGTGTTTCCATTTGGATTTGTCCGTCGCCCTGGTACTCAAATGATCTATAGAGCAAAAGGAAACCAGTTCTTGTCCTGTATCTCTGGCAAATCTAGCCGCTCCGAGACTATTGATCACGTCTTTCTGGATATTTTTGGCAGTGATTATGGAGGCATTTCGGAACGAACCGCCATCGATCCGCGGACTATTTTTGTGAAGACCAATGACCCTTGTTCGCAGGTATTTGACGTCTTCCTCAGTGCAAGCTCCGTATCTCATGTTCATCAATGCAGTCCGCAGGCTGTCATCCTCCGCACTGCTTCCTGTCTGCCGCATATTCTGCCTCAACAGGACCACAGTCGTGAATTGGTGCCATAGAATCTTCCCCAGGACGGCATTCTGAGATTTTATATCGGTGGCATCTCCGACGCTAACACCTACAGCCCCGCTGTACAAAGAGGGTCCACCCATAGGTGGTAATTGCGTGAAGTCTCCTGCTGTGATCATACTCAAGGAACCGAAGGAATCGTCGTGAGTGTTCCTTGCCTTTGCTGCCTGAGTAGCGATAGTCTGAAGGTCGTTGCACGACACCATAGATATTTCGTCAATTAAAACGTAATCGACACCTTGCAGTCGCTCGTAGACGGCGGCCAAAGAGTTTCCTTCGTTGTGGACACCCTCAATATCTCCCCTGTTCTTGTTTCTAACCTCTCTTGGAACACGGAACACAGAGTGGTAAGTCGAACCGTTCAGCAGGGCAGCCAGCCACTGATCCAGTTGGGCCCAGGACAATAAATCGATGCTCCTCCTTACCCTGAACAAAAAACTCCATCATCGCTTTGATAACTCGAGACTTGCCAGTACCTCCCATACCGCCCATATACATTCTCAAAGGACTGGCACGTGGTCCAGCTGCATGCTCTGTGACTATAGTGAAAGCTCGTGCCTGCTCCTCATTCAGACCCATGGTGTGTATTACGGAGTTCCGGAGTTGAACGGCTTCGTCTTTTTGACAAGGTGTTCTCGAGTCAAGATATGTATGTGGTAAGATTTCGGCTGTGTTCGGGCAAGGCAAGGAGGATCCGTTTTTAGACCCATCGGCCTGAGGCAAGTTCATCAATTTGTTAGCTGTCAATTGAGCTCGCTCGTTTTTAAGGATGGTTGCCCAAGCATTCCTCGTTTTATACGGAGCCACAAAATGATCTGTATCGATCTCCGGTAGGTCTACACTGTCGCTATTCAACCATCCCGCACTGCGCAAAATTTTGCGCGTCTCTCTTGCCTCGCTGATCAAACGCGTAGTTCTAGGACCAACATAGCCATCTTCATCCTCTCCCGAATCTTCGCCATCTTCTTCATCCATCCCATAATATGCCGCATTTATTTCCTCGCGTAACTTATCCCTTCTGCCCAAGACAGGATGGTAGTGACTGGTAAAACCCGCTTCAGCCTCTGCCATTTTCTTTTTCAGCTGAGCGAAATGGTCATCTCTGGCATCATTGCATTCATATCGAACGTTGAAATTCTCCATGAGCTGTCTCTCTCTCGATGTAAATGCATGTTCTGTAAATGTTTGTTCCCTTTCAGATCACTGGGAGATCTCCAGGGCTTGAACAAGGTGAGCATAGTCACACAATAAAATGAACGATCCCCCTTATCTGACCGTGGAAGAGCACCACCACCAAAATTCGGTATGACACTCCGCAAACGTTCAAAATCACACGATACCGCATGGGTTTCGAACCGCGGGTGACCTGATAAAAATGGATGCCATCGAGTACGCCTTTCACTGTCTTTCTCCCGTTGCTTGTTCACTATCACATCGTCCTCGTCTTCAGTACCCCATTGGCGAA